>JAUZST010002574.1:0-43863 GCA_034779995.1 Parotocinclus haroldoi | reverse complement strand
ACAATGCATTTAGTTACTTATTTATTTATTTTATTTACCATAAATGTATAAATACAGTGTGACATTTTTTTTGGCTGGGAATGCTGCTTTTTGTTACACAGCAACAGTTTGCAGATAGGCCTATAAAGATAAATTTGAGCTTTGTTTTTGTTTTCCAAAAACTCAACGATAAAAATGAGGTTCCTTATGAAGTAGGGTCAATACATTTTTTGTTCCTTTAAACGCATCGATTGCTATTACTGCCTAGATTCAACAGCAGCTGAATAGCAGCTGTTCGTCGTAATGATTAATTCACAGCAAAATCCCCAATGTGGACCTGAACACCTACTGTGTTCGTTTGTGTTAATCTCCAAGTGTTAATTCAACACTGGGGACCGTGGGTCAATCAGACACATCAAACAGAACATGAAACTGCACGGAGGGTTGTTGTACAATATGTAGGATTCAGATAAAAACTACTTTAGCTCGTCTAAATTCCTTTTTAAACAGTGTAATCTGATCCTGTAGTTCAGTGTAATACTGTGGAAACAGACGCCCACCGTGTCTGCGCCCCCAACCCTCCTCCTTCTCCTCATCAGCGCAATGCGCTCCTTTAACTCCTCAGCTCCTCACTGTAGTATCAGCACCTCTTCTCTCTTATAATCCTTTATAATCACCTATGATTAAAGCGATTCGTCGTCCCGGCGTTTTAATGTCCCGTCAGGAAAAGCGCTTTTCGCAATGGCACTGTCTCATAAAGCTGGTTTGGGCCGAACGCTGATGCTGGCCGCCGCGCTCCTCTCACCTGCCCTCACGTAAGTGCACAGGGATGCAACGCAGTGCTTGCATCTTTCAAATATTTTCCTTTACAAAGATCTAAGTCGCTGAAACTGTTGACGAAGAAGTCCTGTTTGTTGAGTCTTGTTTAACAACCACTAGGCGACATGGCTCTTTTGTTTGGTTAGGTCATGTGCAGGACATGCACATCCTACCTTACAAATGGTAACTGTCTGCTTACAAGTTGCGAAAAGCTGCTCTCTTAGAAAGATGTTCTTGCATTTGGTGACTGCATCCTGCAGAACATATACAGTGGTAAATCAGGTTACAAGTTGGAGGATTTAAGTACCAGCACTACCAAGCGGATACTTCACAATTGTATGGCTGAATTTAACGTTGTACGATTATATTAGTTGTAAGTCACATGGATAAGAGTAGTCTATCTGCTGATGCTTTCGGGTTATTTGGACCTCAGAATGGTTCATCAAAACTTTTAAATGTTTCTTATACATTCTTATACAAAAATATGTTCTACCGTACATTGATCCTTTTCTGAAAAGACTTGCCTATATAACATTTTGGTTTGAGGTTCTGGTAGAATTCCCCTTTTATTTAAGCATTTGCTTTATTTTTACCAATGGCTGTTTATCCAATGTAAGCATTGTTTAAGCCATACATACAACATTTCCAGCACACACATAGTGAGAGCCAGAGAGAGAAAGAGAGAGAGAGAGCAAGAGAGAGAGAGAGAGTGAACACAAGAGAGAGAGACTAATCAAAACCAGTATTTCATATGCCAAGAAACTGTGCTAGAATACCCTTTGTAATGCCATATCCTTTAGTCTGTCTGGGGCGCTGTAGGAGGAGGCAACACAAGGTAAAGGTCATTAATAATTGCTCTTGAATGGTTCCAATTTGACTAAGTATAGCCCATAACGTTCCTGTCTACCATGTGTGTTGTAACCTAAAAGTTTGTGTGACTAAAACTTTTACTTTAAAAATCATTTTGAAATGACATGTATATCAGTTTTTGTTACAATGTAGTCTACTGCGGCATATATTTATTGACGTTGCAGCTCAGTTATTATTACAGTTATTACCTCTCCTGTTGCCTTTCTTTAAGACTAGATACAGTATGTTTATTTCTTTTAAATCAGCAATTGAAGACTGGCCATCAGTTTAAAATAAAAATTGCATTTCCAGAATAAAAGAAGGCAAACATAGACCTTCACCAATGAAATGCAACCATTCACTGGACATCTGCAGAGCGCTCAAGTCTTCTCTGCTGCTTGGAATTAGAAAAGCACCATGTTTAGGTCTCATAATTAGATTTCATCATATCAAAGATGACCAAACAGTGATTCATGTGTTCTAAGCATCCTAGTTAACCATTTCCATCCAGCTTATCCAGATCAAAGCTCCACCAGTTTAGAAATGAAAATGGGGCTTCTTAAGTTCACTTAAATATAGAAAATATACTGTTGCACCTGTAGACTGTACAAGCAATGCCATGCACCAAAATCAATGATATCCAGAAACAAGCATTCAGGGGCTCTTCTGGGGGGTACTACGGGGGCTGGCATTATTGTGACCACAAGCTTGCCCCCTCATACCCCCCTAAATGAATGCCCGCAATGCACATATAGGTAGATACTAATCAGGCTCTACAACAAAGCCACTCGGCAAGCATTCGCATGATGCTCCACTGATGAGTATAATTAATGACTTGGCCTCTCTTCCAGTGTATTGTGCAACGATATCCTTGGCCTGAAGGTGGTAGGAGATCCAGTTCTAACGCCCAACGCAGTATGCTTACGACTGGCAGGCCTGAGCAAACGACAGATGCGTTTGTGTGTGCACAGTCCTGATGTCACAGCCTCAGCTCTTCAGGGCATACAGGTGGCCATTCACGAATGTCAGCACCAGCTCAAAGACCAGAGGTGGAACTGCTCCACACTGGAGATGCATGGCAAGGTGCCGCACCAAAACACTATTCTCAGCAGGGGTAAGTGAGTGATAAGCATAGCATAAGAAGGGTTAAATGGTGCGAGGTCAGTGCTACAATAAGTCTGAATAAAACAGATGCTGAATGAGCACTGGTTAAAGATAAATAAATTCATGTTTGATTTTCCTTAAAAATGGGCTCAGAATTTTTGTCATTTAGATCAGTTCTTGTCAAAAGTGTTATCGCAATGATCAGTCGGGAAAATAAAAATTGAAAAGGTTTGTGAAACCTGGATTGGAATGACTTGTCTATTGATCACTTACAAAAAGATGGTTGATCTTTATCTAAGTCACATACAATCTGGAAAAAAACACAAGACAATTTTCACGTAACATGTTGTGAACACACTGATTAATCCTTTACATTTCAGGTTGACAATAAGCATGTCAGTACTTAACCCCCTTTATGTATTGCACAGTTTATAAATAGGGCTAAAATCTAAACTCTGACTTGATTATTCCAAAACCTTTCAATATTAGTTTGTACTTTACATGTTTTTAGTCATAGTCATTCTGTTTCCACTGCTGTTGGTCATCACGCAATAGGCCAACATCAGGACTCCATGATATTCTCTAATTGTTTTGGCACAAATTGTTCCTTTAATATTAGCTACCTGTCACGGCATCTTTTGACGCTTATTTTCTCCAAATATACTCATGACTCATATACTCATTTAATGCAGTAAAGTAGCCATTCTTTTTGCATTGTAACCTCCAACTAGTGCCATTCTTCATGCACTTTGTATATTTTTCATGATCAGAGACTTGGATTTTTTCACGCACTTCTATAAAGAGTAACAACAATACTTAATTGTCTTCCGTTTACAGACAATTTGTCTAGTGGATTGATGAACACCAAAGCATTTAAAGCCTTTTCCAGCTTCATAAATCTAATAATTAGTGTAGGCCCCTCTTAAATTTGTTTTGACTCAGGCATGGTTCCCATAAACAAACTTAGACTTGTACGCCTTTTATAAGACAGGGTACTTGTACCACCCACCCACAAGTCCAAACTTACCTCATTGAGTGTAACATAATGTATTGGACTGGTAGAGGTAAGTTGCCCAGAGATGTACATTATTCTTTCAACCTGCACACATCAAGACACACACGCACATTGTTTTTGTCAATGAAGACAAATTGTTTTAGTTTACGCGTATACAATTGTCGATGATCAATGGAAAATCTCATTCTCTGCGGATGCTCCAGGCTCTGTAATCAGGAGAAAAAGCAAATGATGTTAATCATTAACAATGTACCAGTCAGGATAACAACATGTCTTCGCTTGACTGTCAGTAATGTTGCATTAGCGTTGTGCATGTGCATCTGTTTTGTGGAGGTGGATTATGAGGAAACAGTACAGACAAGTGCTGTATGTTTGGATCTCGAATTTAAAAACAGCTCATTTTACATTTAATTATCCCTGCTGTGCAGAAATGCCAATGTACTTAACAAAGATGTTCTCTTATCACTTTGAGAAAGTTTGAAATACGTAAAGGTTCAATCTAACACATGTATGCATTTCAGAAGTTCAGTAGTAAAGAAGTTTAAAAAAACTGGGCCAGTGTGTTGCATCATCATTTTACTTTTATTGACAGGTTTCAGAGAAAGTGCCTTCTCCCTGGCTCTGCTGGCTGCTGGCGTGGCTCATTCAGTAGCCTCAGCCTGCAGCATGGGTAAGCTACGCAACTGTGGCTGCGAAGCTAAGCGCAGGATAGATGATGACAAAATCCGCCTCAAGCTAAGTCAACTGCAGCTGCAGACCCTGCAGAGGAGCGGGCTCAGCCTGGCAGGAACAAGCGGGCAGACAGCTGGATTTAAAACAAACCACAGCAGACTACCCACTTACCTTCGCTCGTCCCATCCTGCTACAATCCTTAAACCACTGCCTGAGGAACTCACATCATTGCAGGACACCTGGGAATGGGGTGGTTGCAGTCATGATGCCCGGTTCGGTGTCCGCTTTTCTAGAGACTGGCTGGATTCAAGAGGGTCTTCACGGGATATACATGCCCGAACGAAGATGCACAACAATAGAGTTGGCAGACAGGTATAGTGACAATGCATATATAAGGACTGGGGCTCTATTGGGTTTAAAATCTGAACAAGTCATTTCGCATTTTGTTTTAGTGCAGTGAAGTATCTGTGTACCTTTGTCAGCTGATTATTCAATCTGCATTTTATTACTTTGTCCAGAGAACACAGGCTGAACAATTTTGAGACAATTATCGTTTCATCATAAGGCTCACCTTATTAGCTCACATGGTCAAATGCGAATCTACAGCGTAGTCCTTATAGTGCCAAGCATGTTTGGCCAAGCATTTGGGGTACAGCTCTTGAGTCTTGAGTGTTTTTTGATTACTGTCACAAAACTGTCTACCCAGGGAAAACTCATGTGTACGCCTACTCTCAGTCCCAGGGTTATGATGTAATGACCTAATTAAAATCATGCAGCTTCATAAAATATGACCAGATTATAAAGTTAGATTATCAGCCAAGTCAATTTAACTCCGAGACACATGTTCCCCCTGTCTATTTTAAACACTTCAACTTCTCATCAGCTTTCAAAAGTAGATCAGTAGGCAAACAGACTAATCTAAATTGCTGTTAGGTGTGAATGAGTAAGCATATAGACCCAGCAATGAACTGGTTCCCAGTCCAGAGTCTATTATATGCCACTATTTCCTGGGATAGGTTCCAGACCCAGGGTGACCCTGACCAGCACAGTGAGGTTAATGATGATTAATGAATGTACGAATAACACCAGATACCCATTACTGCCTTATGCTGGCCAGTATCTGTTTTTGTTCTTTGAAGATATCGACAGGCTTTGTTGTTATTTTTATTTAAGAATTGCTCAAATAGAATGTACTGAACAAACTTTTAATTCCCGTTTTATCGATTTTAAAATTAGGTACATGGTGTGTACGTTGTTGACTGTATTATATCAAATTCAGCTTATTCAACCAACCTCATTCGTCATTTTCTAATCCGCTTAAACTTTGGTCAGGGTTTTCACAGGGCTCAAGGCAGGGACTACCATAGACAAGGCGCCAATTCAATTTAAGGCACATACAATCACTCATCATACATTAAGGGCATTTTAGAAAAAAGTATTTACCTAAACACGCGTGTCTTAGGACTGTGGGAGGAAACTGAAGTACCCAAAGAAACCCACATGGACATAGGAAGGGCATTGAAAACTCCCCACAGGAAGGACATGGGCCACACCACCTGGGATTGAACTCTCTACCTTCTTGCTGTGAGGCGAGAGTGCTACTCAGTGAGCCACTGCGCCACCCATTGTGTGATCTCAGTTATGGATAAGTGAAAATATAAATGAAACTATCATAGATTTTTAGTGATACAATAACCATCTAAATTGAATCACAAGATAATGAAAACGTAATCAATATGGAATTCAAGGAGGTTACATTCAGTTACAGCTTCTGTCAAACAAGACCATCAGAATGTAGAATCAAGCCCATATTGTTTTATTAAATACATGTTATACATTAAAGGGTATACATTCTGAATATTAATCCATGTATCACTTTTTAACAGATAGTGACTGATAACATGAAGAAGAAGTGCAAATGTCACGGCACTTCTGGCAGCTGCCAGTTCAAGACCTGCTGGTATGTGTCTCCTGAATTCCGGCTGGTGGGCTCCCTGCTGCGACAGAAGTTTCAATCTGCTGTTTTCATTAACTCCCAGAACAAAAACAATGGCGTGTTTAACCCACGTATAGTTACAGGACCTGATGGATCTGAGCCTGGCAAGGCCCAGCGGCGCAACCTCTCCAAGGAGTTGGTTTACTTTGAGAAATCCCCTGATTTTTGCGAGCGGGATCCATCTCTAGATTCACCTGGTACTCAGGGTCGCATCTGCAATAAGAGTAGCCCTGGCATGGACTCTTGCGACTCTCTGTGTTGTGGGCGTGGGCACAACATCCTGAGACAGACGCGCAGCGAGCGCTGCCACTGCCGCTTCCATTGGTGCTGCTACGTGCTGTGTGATGAGTGCAGGGTCACAGAATGGGTCAACGTCTGCAAGTGAACGCCCGTCGCCCCTAACCGACTGAAAATGGGGGACAAGTGGGGGCAAGAGACGTTAGCATTAGTCACTCACACCAAGTGTGTGTTCAACAGTATCAGTTTAGCCACTTCTCCTTTCAGCCATCTCATCTGGGTTCCATTTGCTTTGTGTGTCTGTTGTTATTCTCAAAACGTCAAGGCAAAAGACTCAGGAGTGGAGTGACTCATGTCATTTGTCTTTGTTTCCCCTGTTCGGGCTCTTCAGCCATGAAAATGCCCTGAAGACCATCTGTGTTCCTCACAATAACTAAACAGAACAGCAGGAACACATTACTGCTGAGAGGAAAAAGCAATGCCACCCCATACAGAGTTATGTATATATCTGGAAATATGTGCGAAATGAAATGGTCTTGCCATGGGAAATCTTTGCAAGTTTTTTTCAATTTTGTGTCAACCTGGTACCACAAAATATGTTCATTCCCCCACTGGTGGACTTTAATATAAACCAGGATAAGTGTGATGTGAAAGTAGCTGACAGACTTTTCTGGCCTGTACCAGAGGAAGATCGCAATGTTCATGCAAAGAAAAAAAAAAGAATGGAGAAATACTTGTATTCACCCTGCATATTAACATTGCAGTCCAGCTGGGACATGGCATGGAGTATCCGAGACCAAATGTCAAATATTGCAACATAGCAAGTTACAGAAATGATAATCATTTTACATTTATACTGATGAATATATTTTTCCACTTTTAATCTTTGTGTAAATTTACGAGACAGATTAATTTTTTATTTCCTTTAGACAAATGTTTTATATATTTTTTTTCACTTCTAACTGTGTAAATGATGTTTAGTAAAACAGATTAATTATATCATGGGATCAACTGTCTTATTTTCCTTGTAGGACAAAAAAAAAAACTTTCTAAGTAAAATTTTTTGTCCAGGACATTTTATGAAAGCAAATTTTTGGCAGGAGGTTTCATGCTGGAAGTTCTGTTCGCGTACAGTGGTTTTAGGACCAAGAATGTGTCTAGCAAACTGAGATGAATGATGAATTCAGGCATTAATAAGTATCTTGCAGAGAGTGGCTCCAATGGGGCAGCCTGGTTTCCTTAGAGGCTGACGTCTATAAGAGGGAACAAGATGGAGAAGGGAAATCACACTTGTGTTAGAGAGATCAGCTGTACGAAGTTTGACACTCGTGTGCCACCGAGAACAGGTTGTTCTTGTTTTTGCCTCTGTGTAAGTGGCGGCCCAGAGTGTGTGTGCGTGTGTGAGAGACTGTGTCGTTGGGTCTTAACTCAACACAGACCTTGCAAATGTCCATATGGTGTTAAGACGTTGGACAGTGGTTCAAATTTTGTAAAAATGTGTTGTTTTATGGCATTTAGTACTTCAGTTTCACTCAGTGACACTGTGGAGGCTCGTTTTGGGGCGCCATTCAAAGTGCCACTGACAGTGCCACAGGTCAACCTCATATGGTATTTAGTTTCACAGGACAGGAGATGGGAGAAAATGTGAGTTCTGTGGAATGATGAAGAGACTGATCTCTGGTTTGTATTTCTTCATTCCTTTATCATTTCACCCTGGAGCTGCTGAGAAAGGGAATTTCCTGTCGCTGTTTCTCCCATGTGTGAGACAGAAAGACTCAATAGCCTTGGACCCCCTCACCCCCTACCCCACCCTTCCACCCTGGCAGTGCTGCGCAGCCACTTAGACACACAAAGCAGCATACTGACAGCATCTAGAATAATGACAAACAGACACTCCACAATTGAAAGAAGCAGGGAGTGATGCAAGGCGCAGATCTGATGCTGAGTAAGAACATTGTATAGTTTGCCACCACTGATCCACAGCAACTGAAGATGTACAGAACACAGCGATAGATGCACAGATAGGCAAAAGGCTAGATTAAAACGTACATTCATGTATGTGGTACATCAAAAGAGAGGGACAAGGGCCAAACGGCTGCAAACATCTGCTTCTGGGCTCCATGTCCAGCCTACCCTTTCGCTTTTTTGATGTGGGACAAGGATAAAGAGAGAACGGCAGTGAAAAAAACAAGAAGCCAGCTACCCAGAACATCAAAGCACTCTCTTCAACGTGCAAGCCCTCATTAGTTCTGCAAGCCTAACCAACCCGACTTGTGATTGTGTTTGCTGGGGCTTACTTTGGCAAACACTTCAGAGGAAAGGTTTCTTTAAATTATAACTCCCTCCCCCACCCTGCTTCTTCAACCACGAGCCGTACGCACTGTATGCCCCACCATAACCCCCACTAACTCCCAGTGCCCGGATTCACCGTGCGCTCCCCACTCACCACTCCACCCCATAATCTGGTGTGCAGCTGCATGCATCTGTTTCACTTTCTCTTCTTTTCGTAACCACTAAACTGATAAACACATCTATCACAGAACCACTGACAGACGGCACAGCATGTGAAGCGACACTCAAAAGACACTTTTCATTACATCAGAGCTATGTTTGCGCAAGCACTGACGATTCTCAATGAATAATATGCCACTGTGTAATTAAGCAGTAGTTAAGACAGATTACAGCCCATACTAATGTCAGAAGAATTATGTAAAGTTGTATGGAATTGTTGACTGAGTAACCCACTGCAAAACAAATAGCAACATAATGAATAATATTAGTCAAATCAAAACCAAATTACTTTTTTAGCACACAATAGTTATGGGGTGATAGAGCGCATGCTTATTTGACAAGAAAACAGAATATATTCAACATATTATAAAATCTAAATACAAACTATTTAGTATATGGCATTAATGTATTTGTTGTTACCACAGAATGATCCATTTCTACAATTTTGCAGTAGATGACAAAATGGGTCTTTTGATTTACTGCTGATAACTGAGTAGATATCAGGTTGCCAAGTCTAGTCATTTGGTTGCATTATTTATTTATTGAGTTCAGTCTTGGCTGAATAGCTAATCATACCGCCCGATGGTCGAAATGTTTTGGCTCAATAGGGACGTATTGTACATAGTTGCAGATATGACAGAATTGAATTTTAGAGGAAAACAGGATCCAGTATCAGTTACTCCTGTCCAGACAACACCCTAAGAATAAAACTCTAAAATGTTTTATCCTAATATCTACACAAACAATCATTTCTCAATACTCCCTTCACCTTAAAAAAACTAGTCGACAAGCACTTAATGGAAGTCCAAGCCTGTTGTTAATTTTGTTCAATAAAATAAAATAATAAATAAAGCAATGAACTTCAAACTAAAGCTTACACATAATCCAATAGTCCTATTAGATGATTACATGCCACACTGTATGAAATGATGCCAGTAAACTCTTTTCCAAATAACATGGCAGACTGTGTGGAATCATTTGTTCTGATAAGGATAAGGATTCCCTATCTTACAGCCTTAGTTTTGTGCATCAACAGCCAGGATGGCCTAGCAGTGGTGTTAATAAAAACAGAAATAGCAAAATAGAGAACATTTGTATGCTATTTTTAAATACAGGATTTACAAGAAGAAGAGTTAAAAGCTATTTGTTATTTGGTTCACTGACCATATGGAATGTACACTACAAAGTGAGGGAAGTAGCACAATTTTTGGGGGAGGCGGGGGTTCTGGACGTCATTTGTTATTATCTGATAATTACTCATTTGAGGTTGCTGTAGGTGAAAAATATGGTATTATTAATGAAAACAAACAAATCAGTACTGCATTAAATTAGCCATTGGTGAGTACAAACCATTATTTATTTAAAAACTACTATTAATTATTTCACGATTTGTGATTTCCAGTGCAAACCCAGATTTCGGGTGAGACAGATGATTTACCAAGGCTGCTCCTATAATGACCTTCCCAAACTGGAGCGATTCGGCAATAGCATTTTATTTCAAATTCTTACATGTGGTATCCATGTGTGATCAGACAACATAATGACTAATAACCTCAAATTCTTCCAATCTCTGAAAGGATGAATTCTAAAGATTTAAGGCTTAATCTATAAATACCACTGACAGAAGTGTTCTTCAAAAATATGTTTTGCATAAATGTTTGACTTCTAACAACAACTGCTGTTATTTTTTCATTTTCAAACGTGTGAGGTCAAAGAAACTTTCAAACTGTTCTTTTCTTTTCAAACTGCTGTACTTTCACAAATGTTCTTCAAAAAATTGCACCTAAATGTCTGACTGTCCCAATAACAATTAAGAAAATTAGTTTTCCCAAAATTTCCCACTACAGTGAAAAGTATTAGCAGGAGTCATTGCTAATACCGTGTACATTAAAGAGAGGGACGTGTAAAAAAACCTCTAACCTTCTGATAGATGTGTAAAAAAAGACTTTTAATAAATCGAGACATAATCATTAATAATTATTATTGATATAGAATTGATATATAATTTATGAGACACCATACCTACGCGTAATTGATGCTTTTAGATCCTCTTGCGAGATCATGGCAAAATCAGATGTGAGTAGAAACAGATTAAGTCAAGATGACATGGGTATTACAGTCATTTAGGACATAACTAAAGTGAAATATGTAATTCAGGCCAGAGAACCACAATAGCAAAATATTAAAGTAGGTGAAAAATGTTTCTTGATTCTTAATTGGAAACTGAACTCACGTAATTCCACAAAATGGCAACCCATTTAATTTTGCAAATACAGCAATAAAATAATCACTTCTGCTTTCTAATTAACCCATTTAATCCGCTTTGTTATAATGACAGTCTGGAAAGTGAGCCATGAATAAATATGAATATAAAAAAATGAATAAGAGGTATATAGAACGAAACACAGCAGTAAACAATGTTTGCTACACTGTGTACAGTTTCTAGCGTTATTAATATTGTAAAATAATTACCCTTCTACATTTAGCAGAAGCCCTTATCCAGACCGACTTACACAGTTTTACAATCCAAGCAATTATGGATCAAGGGCCTTGCTTAAGGACCCAACTGTGGCAGAGGTGATATTTGAACCCTGGACCTTCTGGTCCATAGTCCAGTACCTTAACCACTAGGCCACTCCACCATGCTAGGCTGCCACAGTCACAGAAGATTCAGTGGAAATCATAAGAGTGAATTATCCATACTGCATGACTTTATATGGTAAATAAATGTTTCTTTTTTATTCTTACTTGGGAAATTTTCTTTTGGTTTAATACAACATGGATTCAACAGACAGACCCCAGCGTATGTCTGTACTAAACATGTCCACATTTCTTTTAATTTGAAATATATGTCACATCAACCGTCACTGTGTTAAATGCAAGTAATGGGATGTTTTGCATGTAAGCCTGACTGATCAATAAAACATGTTTGCAGTCACTAACAGGGACACCCCTGGTCTGTGTCACGTGACCGCAGACCCTTCCCAGAGGAGCACTGAGACTTTGTAGCCTGGCAGAACAAAACACACAATGATATCTTAAGAGTTTTGCACTGAATGCTGGCTGAATGTTGCTTCTGGAAGCTTTGCATTAATATCCCACTCAGAGGAAGCATTTCAATATGAGTTGTCCAATAATATAAAAATAACTTTTGACCTGCCTTTCTGAAGTAACTATATCCAGTTTCTCATGTCTCTTCTTGTCTCATGCATTAACCATTAAAGAAAAAAAGCCTATATTCATATGAACATTGAATGATATCCATAAATCCACATTTTCCATTCCAGTGATGGCCACTATCTATCCTTCCAACCTCAAATTTTAGGTAAAACCACAGCTATTCCATTTTGTCAGCACATAATTCGAAGAAGGCCAATGGATGATAGTATTTTTGAGTTCAGATGTATAGCATAGGGCAGTTCCAGGGTGTTGGATGCATCATATTGACCCTTACTGACCAAATCACTGTGCACACAGACTAAGCATCAGTGAGACAGCTTGCTGTCATGTACCTGTTCAGTGAGACTGCAGAACAGTATCAGAAATACACATGACCCAGCCCTTCACAAGTCTGAATTGGATTCAACTTGAACGTGAAGTGAGTGAGTGACATATATGTGATCGTGTTATGGGTGTGACATGTCTGTAGACAGGCTTTTACGCAATACCAAAATTGAATAACTAGGAGGATGTTCGTTGGATAGGAATAATTTCAACATTAAATATGTTAAAATATTAAATGCAATGTTAAATTAACGGGCATTATGTTTACATCTTATTGGGGCGAGGCATACAATGCCTGCCTATTATTTCTTAGTATCACCCTGACGACACACCTATGAGTCATTTGAGTCTCATATTTTTGTTCATTTCTTCCTGTAGAGATCAAGATAGCTAGCAATGTTACACTAAATCATTCCAGATGAGCTCGTTGCTATTTTCCTGCTCTCCTGTTTCTATGGTGAACAGTAATGCTGTATTAAATGATGAAGACTTATTATTAAATTATTATCATTAAATAATTTGTGAACCTACTTTATCGTTTTACTTTTAGCATCTTATCTAGCCACATTATATCACAATAATGTGTTGTCTTGTCATGCTTATGACTTTGGCTTTGTGTTTTTATAAACCTTTATCATGCAGGGCTGTTCATTTCAGAAGTTTGCGTCATTATTCGAGCTCATTTTAAATTTTATCTACCAGTCCCAAAGCTTAGGCGTAAAACCACTTTCCACATTATTTTGCTTACATCAGATCCACAGGCAGGGCATAACGTGTGCTTTATTAGGTTATAGTCAGTAAAGAAGGTTGTTAATAGCTGCAGATGGGTCAGTCTGTATACTTCTCGCGCTCATAGCTTTGCTGTTTTAGACCTACACTTACAGAGGCTGTAAAGCTATCAGTGAATCAAGAGGTAGAGCCGACATCAGGAATTCTGGCACCCATTACATTTTAAACCATGATAGTCCCAGTTCAATAAATAAAAGGTCTACCAGTCATAACCTTCTTAACCATTTTCATTCTGTCACGATAAAGCCATAGGGTAAAATGATTTACTGATTAAGTTCTATTCCGTCTGGGTTTGGAATTCATGTATAATGAGACACAACCTTCAGTGCAAGATATCAAAATGTTAGGAAGTTTGAATAGTTTTATGATTTGCTCATTTTTAAAACCCATGTGGTAAAAATAATGGTTAGCTTTGAGCACCGCATGAAAGTCCACAACGGGATGGTTAGGGTTCTGTGATTGTCATTGGACGGCTTAAATTTTCGGAGTGTGATAGAACCGCTGCTGGGCCTTGAGCAAGGAACTCAACTGTAAACATAACTAATGTATGTTCTTGCAGTCATCTCATATGCAAGTTAATTGTTTAAAAACACCTGACACTTAATTGACAGATTTCTTCTGATTTCTCCTGTGTATTTCCTAAGAAGGAATACATCATGAATATTAAACGATGTGCATTGGGATATATGTGATGTGATTAGGGCTGTTGAATTTAAGGTCATACATAAAACTGACATTCAATGTGTTATGGAAAAGTTCTTCATAGTCCAGAAACTTTGCGAAATGTGATGCTAATTCTACTATAAAAGGAAATTAAGGCTGTACAATGAATCAGTAAACTGAACAAAAATGTAAAGGTGATTTTTGACATACTGAAGGTTTTTTCCAAGCAGGGGCATCCCTGGTCAGGTGTGCTCAAGGAGGGGGAATCCCCTGGTGAAGCGAAAACAGACAGACAACAAAGACTCGAGACAGTTCAGGGTGGCCTTGAACATAAGCAAGGGAATAGAATTGTCTGGTGGGGAAAGGTGAACTCTCTTACCTCTTGACTCCTACCAATGAAGTGAATCTAACTAGTACTCTGGAAACTGAGCCACTCTTGTTGAAATGCACATGGTGTTTCGTCGCTTAAAGACAGTGACAGTGTTCTGAATTTCCTCAGTTCCTAGGTCATGTATCTACAACCTGGGTATCTTGTCTTAGTCTAGGTCAAGTCAAGTAAGATTGATTTATGTAGCACTTTGTACAATGCTGTACTGTCTCAAAGCATTGGCCCCTAATATTTAGGGGCATTTCCAAACTGAACAAACTTAAGGTGACAGTGGAAAAGAAAAACTCCTTAAACGTTATAAGGAAGGTAGAAATTTGGGAAAACCAAGACTCAAAAAGGTACCCAACCTCCTGTGACAGCTTAGATAATAGGATACGTTCCATGTCATGTTTGTGTCCTCTGTTCGTCTATGTTTGTATTTCACCTCACCCGGGGCTTCCGCCTTCAAAGTTTCAGGGTTTGTCTGGCTCTAGGGAGCTGGATCTGGGTGCCCCTATATATAATACTGTATGATTTTAGTAATGCTTAATGTTTGGTGGTTGTTTTGTAATAAATAGTTGACTGTTTTTTTGTAGATGTGTAGGAACCACAAAGTGTTGGTATGTATAAACTTATATATTTTTTGTTCACATAAAGTTAAGCATTAAATTGCTATTTCTCCATCTAGTCATAGGTGTCTGTTTTGGAATACCTGCTCGAAGAGTGGGAAACATATTTAGAAACCTCCTAAAGAGATTTACATGGAAAAGGAGTGGGTTTTGATGGTTGACCTAGACGAGGCAGTGACAACCATAATTCTGTACAAATTGTTCAAACTGAAATAGTCACAACAATTCTGACAATTGGCACAGCCTTTTCTCAGAAATGCTGCTGCTGTTGTTTACTTTCAATCTTAGACATAGACAGCTGATTTGTTAACACCCTGTTTTGGAATGAAATGTAATATTTTAAACCTTGTTATGTTGACAGAGACACTTGTGATTATCCTGTTTAACTTTCTCAGGGTTTAATGTTGAGACGGTGGAGTGCAAGAACATAAGTTTCACAGTGTGGAATGTGGGTGGTCAGGACAAGATTGGGTCTTTGTGGCGACATTACTTTCAGAACACACAGGGTGAGTTAATTGTACATACACTCAGCAAAAACAATACTGCCTCACAACTTTTAATCAGAAATCAATGACTCAGACAAGCCTTTCAGTGGTTTGTGGGACCTAAAACAAGTCTTTTAGATTTGTCTGAATACTTAAACGCACGCTTATTTAAGGTCATGGTTTGGTACATAATTTCCTACTTATCCCAAATGTAGTCAAACACCCAAGACGTGTTCAGTGCCCAGAGTTTCATTTAGTTTTACACGGGATCTGAGGCTAAACGCTTCATGAATAATGAAAGTCTGTTTCTCCCAAACTATTTTCTGTAAATACATGCCCACACACTTGCCTCAAACCACATCCAAATCTTCAGTAACACAAACTTGCCGATGTGGGTTAGGACACTTACTGTATTCCATAAACATGAACATAACAAAACACAGTAGGTGGAATTGTACCAAAAAGCTGAAAGCTATTTGGATGATAACATGTAAATTTGATCAGTCTTTGTATTTTTTACAGAATTGTTTATCTAAAATGTTTAATATTTGTCTTCGATTGCACTTAATTTTGTATTTTAAAATTGCTGTATAAAGCCAGAACTCTGAAAGCATTTTTCACATACCATCAAATCCATATTCAAGAAAACAGCTGAAAAACAAGAGCAATGAAATAATTGTGTTGGTATTATATAAAGTTCAGCTATGCTAGGAAAAACTGTGACAATATATCTGTGACTATTACCTTTTAGTTAGGTCTACTGATGCATGTAAAAAAAAAAATTTGGCACGCATTTATGAAAGATGCGGTGAGATAGTCTTTTGTTTTGTTTTCTATTAGCTACTCTGAATTAAAGTGCCAAGCAAAACCAAACATAAATTTGATTTTCATTTTGTTTTTACATAAATTGTTCTAATAAATTCTTCATAAATCTTGTGTTGAATTAGCTCCAGCCCTGTCCCTTATTTCAGTTTGTGCTCTTTGTGGTCAGGTCTAATATTTGTGATGGACAGTGATGATCGTGAGCAAATGAATGAGGCCAGAGAGGAGTTGATGAGGATGCTAGCTGAAGACGAGTTGAGAGATGCTGGTGTTTGCCAACCAACAGGCAAGAGACCCTTTCTACCGCATCTGCTTCATCTGGCATCGCTGGCTGTGTTTAAGTCCCAGACAAGATGTTCTGGGAATCGTTTTTTTGGGGCTGCCACAGCTGCCCTAGATATGATATTTTTCATATTGCTCACAGAGGATTGCTAGCAGAAACTGAGTCGATCTTTTGAAATGTATTTGCTTATGATCCTTATTCCTTTAGAAGTTAACATTTAACCCAAATACATTTTGCTCAGAATCATATAGAATGACATCACAGCTTTTATATAGAAACAAGCTGTACGAGCCAGATGGATTTCTTGTAGTTTGATAGAAAACGAATTTCTACCAGAAAATCCACCGTATCCATCCATGCTTGAGATTTGACCTTAGATTATAACGTCACTATACACAATTGACTACAGATTGTTGTATATAAAATACAATCTAAACACATTTTCACAACTGCCTGCTTAGTGCCTGCCTCTATGCTCTGTAACGCTTATATGCTTATTGTGCACAATGAATATTTTCACAAGCGTAAGTAAATTTGAACTGCATACCCACAAACACTTTCATATCTGCATATCTTTCATTAGTCCTCGTTATATTATTGTACTTTTTACTTCATTGTAAATAGCTGTGTACTGTCTTGCCTGTTTAGTGCATGTCATACGTGTGTACTTACCAAAGAGAAATTCCTTGTATGTAAAGCAAGCATTGTGAAATAAAGTGATTCTGACTCTGTTCGTCTTATGACATAGGAGCTGACACATGGCAAAAATGCATCAGATATCATCGAGAAGCTGGACTTTCACTCACTCCACCATTGTAAATGATACATCCATTCTGCTACAAAATCAAGTGAAGCCACCTGAAAAGGGAGCACCAGTGTCTATGACCAGTTCACATTAACAAGTGTCACTTAAAAACAAACATTTTCTATGACATGTCATGAATAAATATAACAAATAACATTAACACACCTTACATTGCTAATTAGAAGAAATACATTGACTTTGAGTGAATTGAGCTGTTTCAGTAATAAAATCTAAGGCCTGGATCCCCTGTTAATGCTGTCAGGGATTTGATTGTTAATTTACTGTCACTACTGGCATCTGTGGTCATTTGGCGAAACACAAAATGTTCTATCTATACACAAGGTTCTCTCAAGACTGTTAATGCCAATTCAGTCAAATTAACTAACTCAAATTTCTTTTGGACTGAGTAAACCCACACAGACACGGGAAGGACATGCGGACTCCACACGGAAATGACCCAGACTGCTCCACCCTGAAACTGAACCCAGGACCTTCTTTCTGTGAGGCAGCGATGCTACCCACAGAGCTGCTGTGCCGCCCCAGCGGATTGTACTCAAATTTAAAAGACAACTGGAACCTCATCTTGAGTGGGAATATTGACCATGGTGGTTCAACATAGAGCAACTCCAATTTGTATCGTGTCTCGGATTACATTTACATCTTACATTTACATTTTACAGCATTTAACAGACGCCCTTATCCAGAGCGACTTACAACTCATATAGTCTTACAATCCAAGCAATTGTGGGTTAAGGGCCTTGCTCAAGGATCCAACTGTGGCCACTGGGCAGAGGTGGGATTTGAACCCTGGACCATCTGGTCCAGAGTCCAGTACCTTAACCGCTAGGCTACCACAGTCCTTTCAGGCCAGCAGTGACACTGAGGTGGTTAAAAACTACAGTTGCTCTGCTTTGTCTGATCCATTCACACCAGCAAAACACATGCTAACACATCACCATGTCTGTGTCACTACAGTGCTGAAAGAATAGGACCCAAATAGGACCTGTTCTGTGGGGGTCCTGACCATAACAGGCCTTAACAAAGTATGTAGAAGAACAGATTAACTAAAGTCAGAACTGCAGAACTGCAAAGTGCTTCTATATGGCAAATGGATCTGATAGAATGGAGTATAGAAACAAGGAGGTGTACCTATACACATATACAATGTATTTGAAAAGTTTACACACCCTTTTACTCTTTTCACATATTTTACTGTTGTGGACTTGTTCTACATTTTCCCCATCATTCTGCACTCAATATAAAACAGTGAAAAATGAAAAGTTTTAAAGTTGGAAAACTAAACTTTGCCTTTGCCTTTGACATTTGAAATTATCTGAGGCCTCCCATTGCTCTTGATCCTCTTAGAGATGGTTATGCACATTGGTTGGGATCCACCCGTGTTCAATTTAGATTATTGAACATGATTTGAAAAGACACCCACCTGTGTGTATAAGGTCTCATAGCTAGCAATGTACTGTACACACATACAGTGGGAAAAATAATTGCCAACCAGCAAGAATTCTGGCTCTCACAGACCTGTTGGTTTTTATTTAAGAAGCCCTATTCTGCACTCATTACCTGTGCTAATTGCACCGGTTTGAATTCATTACCTGTATAAAAGACCCCTCTTCACACACACAATCAATCACACTCCAACCTCTCCACCATGCCCAAGTCCAAAGAGCTGTCTAATGCCACCAGGGACAAAATTGTAGACCTGCACATGGCTGGGATGGGCTTGTGGAGAAGGCAACACCTGGAAGAAACACAAGATGACTGTCAATCCATGTTCTGGAGCTCCAAGCAAGATCTCTACTCATGGGAGGACCTGGTCAATGAGTCAAAGAGAGGTGGGAACACAGTCCCAAAGATGTCTGTTAGTAAAACACTATGTCATCGTGAATTAAAATCCTGCAAGGCATCCCGTAAGGTCCCGCTTCTTACGCAAGCAAATTTTCAGACTTGTTTGAAGTTTGCCAATGAACATCTGGATGACCCAGAGAAGGCATGGAAGAAGATCATGTAATCAGATGAGTCATTTGGTATGAACCCCACTTGCTGTTTTTGGAGGAAAAAGAAGGATGAGTACAACCCAAAGAACACAGTTCCAACTGTAAAGCATAAGGGTGGAAATATCACATTACAACTGCACTATATTGGTGGGAGATGGATGGGGTCATGTATTGCGAGATTTCGGCCAACAACCTCCTCTTAGTAAGAGCACTGAAGATGGGTCGTGGCTGGATCTTACAGCATGACAACGACCCGAAACACACAGCCAGGGCAACTACGGAGTGGCTCTGTAGGAAGAGTTTCAAGATCCTGGAGTGGCCTAGCCAGTCTCCACACTTAAACCCAACAAAAAAAAACTTTGGAGGGAGCTACAAGTCAATGTTGCCCAGTGACAGCCCCAAAACCTAAAATATCAGGAGAAAATCTGTATGGAGGAGTGGGCCAAAAACATGGTAAAAAGGTTTCTATACCAATAGTAAGTTGTGTTTTTTCTATTTAATCAAATACTTATTTAATGCAGTATAATGCATACAGTGTGATTTTTTATTTTGTCTCTTACAGTTAAAGTGCACCTGAGATAAAAAAAATACCTCTTCATTCTTTGTAGGTGGGAAAACTTGCAAAATTGGCAGTGTATCAAATACCTATTTTCCCCACTGTATTATATCTTTATCTTTACATGTGTAAGGTATATATTCGATCTCTAAATGGTGCATGAAAAAAGTCTAAATAATTAAAATCATTAAACAGTTAGTGTTATATAATAAATCCCTATAGTAATATATTATTAGGTTTTGTAAGTCCGCAGCCCATTGGTCTTATAGAAAAAGACTGTAAACAAAACCCCGGTTGCATGCTTTTGTTAGGATTCAGGGTAAATCAAAGACAATAATAGTGCTCTGTGCCATGCTAATAAGTCCTGCTCTGTATGAATGAATGAATGAATAAATCATGGCTTACAAAACATGTGAAGCTCAACTGCACTACTGGAGTATTTGCAAAGTGGATGAGTGTGCTACATCAGTGCAGCAGCTGACATCAAAGCAGCAAGACAATCAAGACTCTGTAACCTGTTTCCTCCTCCTTTGAGCTCCTTGCAAGGTTACGGCTCCGGTGGTCTGAGAGAGAAAGAGAGAGGGAGGGAGGAAAAGGTGGCATGAGATACAGAGACAGTACATGCAGTCATTGGGAGACAGAGGACGCAAATCAGAGAGATGGCACACAAAGCTGGATGAGAAAACACTAGCAAGGGAGTGAGAGACAGTGAGAGAGAGCGAGTGCAGAAGGCAGCTGCGGAGAGAAGGAGGAGGGTCTGAAACAGAAAGAGCGGGAGAAATATGGTGAGAAAAGAGGCAGGCGACAGCATCGAACACAGAAGAACAAATATGGATCACTGAACATCGACCCAAGGGGTAGCTACAAACCAGAGAGAGGCTGAAGATTAATTTTACAGCTGTGGGAGAATCCAGACAATGGTTGGACAGCTCTGCCTCCGAAATCACCACTGCCGTCCACCGTTCTGCCTCATCCCTCCTCAGCCCCCTTATCATACAGAGACCTCTCAACACAAGAAGATATGAGCTCCAAACACTCCTCAGATTGGATCCCATACAGGTACGTAGGATGAATTCATGAGTATTAACAGATCCATTTGACATCCTCTTTTGTCATTTCTGGCTAGCTTCTAAGACATGGTATTTTAAGATGGAATTAGAATTGTTGGATTAGTAGCTGGTAAATCTTTAGATATTTTAGCAGATCTGTGTGATTTATTGACTTTTTATTAGATTAGGTTTAATAATCAATCTTTATTTTAGTGCATATATAGCAGACTTCAGACTTTTGAACTTTTGCATCTTCATCACTAACTGAAATCTCTATGCAAATTCAGACATTATAGTGGTTTTATTGATTACATCAGCAATTTGCATTCGAGAATCGAGTTTAATGATGGGTGGTATGTAGTTCCTACTGTTTTTTAAGTCTTTACAGTTTTACAACTGATGAGATGCTTTCCATTTTTTTAAAGACTTTCTTTATCATTCTCTGTAAAAAAAGTCAAATGTATCACAATTGGAACTGCCTAAAATGATACTGAGGTACAGTAATGGGCAAAGGCCACAATTAGATTTGTTGTTGCGATACACAGTTCGATTAGGACCATGGGCTCCGTCTTTGTGGAGTTTGCATGTTCTCCATGTGTCTGTGTGGGTTTTCTTAGACTATTCTGGTTTCCTCCCACATTTCAATGACACGTGTGTTAGGTTAAATTGGTATTTCCAAATAGCCCTTAGTGTGTGAATGTGAGTACCCATCATGGATTGGTGCTTTGTCTAGGGTTGTCCCTGCCTTGCACCCTGTTTCACCAGCTAGGCACAGGCTCTGCCACAACCCTGACTAGGATAAACTTATAACGCATTGAATGAATGATGATTGATGACCATATCTAATGATTTCAAACTTGGATTAATCACTCTATATTACTAGTAACCAGTCGATATAGGGTTTTTAGTGGCTGGATACCAATATTTAGAGCACGTTGACCGATGGCCGATAAAATGGCATCATCCACTTAATTGTTGGTCACAATCATTGGAAAGTCGGTGCCCAACTGGTGACACAGGGCGCAAGGCAGGAACAGCTCTGTATGGGATGCTACTCCATCATAGTGCACATACACTTACACACCTATACCCATATTCACACTCCAGGGCCGTTTTAGAAACTCCATTTAACTCCATTCCATAGTCGTTTGACTTTGAGAGGAAAGCAGAGCACCCAGCACCGCATGCACAAAGGACCTAGACCACTCCATCCTGGATTGAACCCAGGATCTTTTCACTTTGTGGTGACGGAGCTACCGAGCCAGCATGCGTCCCAAATAATTGCAAGTGTAGTTAAGTACATAAATAAACAAATGAACAAATTGTGAATTGTGAATAGAGCTTCAGCTTATATTAGTTGAGCAGCTCAGCTAATTTCATTCAATTATAAGCAAGTGCACTGGAGAGCAACAGATGAGACGGATTTCCTAGTCAAAATGCTTTGTGAACCGAATTTGATTAATTCCGAGGTGGTTGAGAACTGAGGTGCCACTATATAGTGTGCTATCACATTTATGGATACTGGTAATTGATAACACTTTAATTTGGCACATTATTGTGGTGGGTAATTGAAGCCACCAGTAAAAGTTATTGTTCAGTAATAAAATATTCTCTGTAGTAATTTCACACTGAAATAAAAAGGATTATAGAAAATTGGACTGCAAGGAACGTTAATTATTTTTTAAATTGGCTCCCTAATATAGGTGTTTGTTAACACACTATCTCCCCATGGGTAAAATACGTCTGCTCTTTGCAGCAGTGTCATAATCCCCTCTCTAGAGCTGCTGCTCAGAGAAACCCCATTGCCATGACTGCACTGCTTCCTCTACTTCCACTGGCTCATGGTTGCTATAAGTTACACGGTTCATTTGCCACAACTTGTTTATTAAAAGGCTGCATCAGGACGCACATTTTCTTGTTCCTCACTCTAGAGCCTGTTTAGAACTTTGTAGTGATTTTTTAAAAATGATTTCATGGCGTTTTCTCATTGTGTTCTGCAGTGAGAGACCTATATTTGGGATTGTGTAAGCTTCAGAGGGCCTGCATATTCTCTGAATGGAGAGGCTGGTATTTGCCTCTATGATGAACAAGAAACAAATAAAACACACAGCTGACGAGATACGGGGGATTTGTTAGTGTCTTCCCAGGCACTTGTGTATCGAGCAGACTGAAACGAGATCCTGCTGTTCTAGTCTGCACTTGTAGAACCTACACTTAACTGCAAATCCAAGTCAATTTCCCACGAGGTTCAAAATCAGCAATTTAACATCACTCCCTTATGCTGAGGGGTTTTTGTGTATTTTTTTGTGTGCTTTTTTGAAACACAAATGTACAATTTTGATCCATTGCCTTTAACAATATCAATAAAGTGTTACCTCGGTTATTGTCATTAATTCATTAATACGGATATTTAATTGCACTAAGGAAACGGTACAACACAATAAACATAGTCGAGCGGAGAGCTTCACTGAGCAAGAGCCATTGTGAATCTCAAATCAGACTCGTTTAAGCAAAGTCTAAGCAAATGCACCAATTAGCACGCAAGCGGTGAAAACCGTGGCCAAATTCGATCAGTTCCGAGGTGGATGAGAACCGAGGTACCACTGTAGTTTTAGACCACTGTTCAGTAGAACCACGTAATCTGGTAGTGGTCCAGAAAGAAATGCAAAAATGCAGATTTGAATCGTATAGCTTAAAATATATTAAGATAGTTTCTTACCTGCATTTATGCACTCTTTTTGTGTAACTGCTAATCCAAAGCCGTTGGTGCAGTTTATCCTTCTTTAGAATATAATAAGTTCCAAAAATCCGCTTCTATGTTTTCCCTCATGCTCATTCAGTGCAAGTATAGTATGGACAGATCATAATAATTGTCTGGCTCTATGACCCATGTTTGTTGCACTTACACTCTTACTCAAGACCATCTTGTGCAGTTTCCTGAAAGGTAAGCCATAGCTTACGGTGCTAATTTATTACCTTAACCAAAGGGTTGTAGTCAAGTGCGCACATATGAGATACACATGCTCAGATACCTTTGTACAACAAGAAAAACATCCCTACAGTGAAATGTTGACACAAAACTGAGAAAAAAATGGATTTTATTTCAGTAATCGTATTTCTCGGAGCATTTACTCACAAACTTCGATTTCAATCAGTTTTCTCAGTGCAGATCTGTCATGGAAGGGACTAGCGCGGATGCCAGATTTTTTAACACAATGCGTTATTTTTATATGTTATACGTGTTATTATGTGTTATTTTACGTGTTATATTTTGAGCAACACTCATTGTCTCATATTCACCAGTCTTAAAGATGTGCCAGTCATTCAGTGTTGCTACTGATCTTTTTAGTTACCATAATTAATATAATCCTGGCTCCTGGCTCAACTACTCTGGAGGGTCAGGAATTCTTTAGGCAAGATGTTGGTGGTTTCTATTCCTTTTTGCATTTCTTAATCCTCTAAACAGTCCATATTAACATGTTTCTGTTCACCCCCATGAATATGTCACTTGCTACTCAATCATGATAACTGAGTTTGCATCTTATTTGTGTAATCGAACAACTTCCTTTTTATTTGCTTTTTTGATGATAAAAATAAAGTAAAATGCTTCCTTTTTGAATTGCTGTATTTATTTTGAAATATCTTCTATTTTTATTAGTAGATAAAGTTTTTGTGAGCAGTATATATAGATTCACCATCAACTTTATTAGGCACACCTTGATAGTACTGGTTTGGATTTGACTTTATGACAAATATTCAGTAAGGTTCTGGAAACATTTTGGGGCACATCGACATCACATCATGCAGTTACTACAGCTTTGCCGGCTGCATTATGGATCCCATATTTCCTTTGGCATCAACATGACATTTTTGCCCAGAGAACTACCACTCACTGGATATTTTCTCTTTCTTGGCTCACTGATCCAGTAAATCAGCAGTTCCTGAAGACCAGCCTGTCTTACGCCAACAACCATGCTACATTCACGTCACATACGTTCAAGTCCCCTTAATCACCTTTCTTTCTCATTCTGATGTTCAGATTGAACTTTAGCAGGTCATCTTGGCCATATCTACGTATCTAAATGCATGTATGTATTGAGTTGCTGGCGTGTGATTGGCTGATAAATTAGATATTTGCGTTAAGGAGCATTTTGAACATGTGTATCTAGTGAAGTAGATAATGAGTGTATATACATATACAGTATAATATTATATATTTTGTGGACATATACGTCGCAAAACATGGTACTCGTAAAGTAGTGCTAGTACTAGCAGTTTGCCTGTACTTTTCTGCTACAAAGCCTTCACTCTTCTGAACAGTCTTTCCATTTTTGGGAATGATGATGGAAAATGATTTAAAAAAACTGGCTTAAACTTGGCATTTCAGTTCAACTCAAAGTGTCTAATGGAGTTAAGTTCAGAACCCTGTATAAGCCTGCCAAATACTCCATCAAAGTTGGCAAACTATTTCTTTATGGAGCTTGTTTTAGTAGTGCGAATGTATGAACTGACTTGTTAGGAAAGTAAAGGTTTCCTATTGGGATACACTAATTTGTTGATTAATTGCATGCCTCTATTAAAACGTGCTGAAATAAGGAGAAATACAAATTAGAAGTGGTGCCTACATTAGCTTGCTCATATGGTGTACCTGCAATTAGCATATGTAGCAAATACATGTACTCCTATAGACCTAATTGCATCTTTTTTTATAAGAAGTCAGATTTAATGTGTGAATGTGTGGTTGATATAATACAGTAAATAATAAACTGTTTTTTGTTGTGCAATTGCATGACATGCTAACCCAGCAGTATAGGGATCTGTGTTCTAGTCCTGGTTTTTTTCTGTTGTGCAGATGCAATTAGCTGTGTCAAATTCCGTTATACCTATCGTTAACATGACGAACCAAGATGGCAATGCCAGTGATGGTGGACGATGTGCCACTGAGTGTAACAATAAACATATAGTGTGGTTAATGCTAAGAACTATCTGCGAATCCTATAATGAATCTTACCTGCCAGAACAGAAGGGAAATCTGTGTAGTTATGTTTTATGTAATTATTTGTATTCATTGTATTCATATTCAGATTTGCTTTATTTAGATTCAGTATCTCCAAGAGAAACAGCATCAAAAAGAAAATGCATTTTCAAGTAAACAGCTCAGTTATACAACAATGCATGTTTTATGAAAGCATGAAAGGCTTCAGTTCAACAAAATATCAGCAGCTTTATAGCAATGACTGTACACTAATTCCAACACAGTCATGCACCAACTTACAAATACATACAGACGTGCAAACAGTACTCCCACACTTCTGATACAGTCTTTGAAAATGATTCAACTGTGAGTGTTTTTTTTAGGGGGTGGCGGTAGGGGGGGTTGTACCTTGGATTCATTTTTCATATGTCTGACTGAGTGCAATCATCAATTCATTATCAAGTGCAATATAATGAGAATGTTGACTCTTTAGACCTCGTTAGACCAAATCTGTTTTTGTCATTATGTGCTAGTTTGATGGTTTGATGGTAACCAACAGGAACCTGCTTAATATGGGAGTACTTCATGTGTGACAGTTTATGAGAATATCAGTTTTGCTTGCTTGAACCGACACAGCTTAATTTGGAAGGGAAATGGGCTGGGTCGCTTTGCTCCAATAACAACCACTACACTCACTTGTCACTTCATTAGGTACACCTTGCTAACACCAGGTTGGACCCCCTTTTGCCTTCATAACTGCCTTAATTTGTATGGCTTAGATTCAACAAGGTGTTGGAAACATTCCACAGAGACTTTTGGCCATCTTGACCAAGACGATATCCCCCACACCATTACATTACCAAACACTGAGTGAAACGTTGATGCAAGGCAGGGTGGATCCACGTTTTCTTGTTGTCTGTGACAAATTCTCACTCGAATGTTGCGACAGAAATCTACACTCAACATACCAGGCAATTTACTTTCCTTTTTACTGCTGTCCAACTTTGGTGAGCCTTTGCAAATTGTATCCTCAGTTTGCCTGCTCTTACACAGGTGTATTTAATAATAAAAAATCATGCTAATTGGTAATTAACATCTGATTTCCAGTAGTGTTGCAACAATTGACTTTTTGAAAGCCAGTTAATCAATTGGGATGGACTTTAATAATCAATTGTTCTAATTATGAACCGTTAAATTGCCAGATAACTTGTATGCAGTTATGTAGTTATCAGCCTTTACATTTAGCTAGAAATTGTTTTTTGTAGATGTTATTGCAGATTTTACTTGTTTTTTTTTTACTGGTATGCAAATAAAAACATAAATACAACTCCCCTTCAATTAACATGTAAAGCTAATGATGTGTAAAGTCGTAGCAATAGCAATTTAACAAAACCAAATATCCGAATCAGTATTTACAGCCTTAACCTTGAGGTGAATTATTTCATCAGCTTGTTCATGGTATGTTCATGGAAAACTACCTTCTTAGCGATTGCAAACGTTTTTCTGTGTTCACTGAATTTGGCCTCGATGTTAAGAAATGATGCAGATTCAAACTGACTTAATATATGGAACTTCAATGGGTTTTCTGTGAATAATAGTTAATAATTCAAGAGATCGTGTACTTCAAAGAAAATGTCACAATTAAGTAGCTTTTAAGATGGTTTGTAATTGTCTTCACTGAGTGAGTTCAAGTGTTTGCTCTTCGGATGCTACAAAATGGATGTGCTCCCACTCAACTAAGGTTGGATTTATAAATGGTACAACTGCAAATCTTTTTTGGAGCTTGGAGGATTTTCTTTATGAGGCTGCTATTGCACTATTGTTAATTCTCCAATTTAAAATTCCTAGGTAGATTGAGAAAAACACCTTGTGATGTCACAGACTAATAAATTAGGTGTAAACTAATCAAGTCAAATAATTGTTGCCACCCTACTTTGGTGGCAGTTTAAATGTTTAACAGGTCACTGGCTCTTCCAGAACCCAAAAGAGAACCATCATATTATTAACACTGACACACATCTTCATGTCTTAAACAACTGTTTTCTAGCCTCTCTGGAGTTTCAACTTCTCAGTTCAATAAGGAGAAGAAAAAGTTATTCACAACCATCAGAAAGATTTACATGTTAATACCAGAGCTGCTGTACCCTTGCCATGTGCAATAGAGGCTGCTTTGTGTATTTGACATTGTAATGAAAGGCTTTGTTACATACGGTAAAATACCAAAGATGCAACTAGAACCTTTTCCTCCCTCCTCATGAAGTCTTGTATACATTAGACCACAATCAGCTCATCACTGAATCACAAAAGCACATAATGGCAGTTACATCATTCATGTTTTTGTGTCTTGTTGAGATCATTCTATCGAGGCATATTGGACTGTTATTTTTGCCCTTTTGTTTTGTTTAAAGAGTCTCAATGTAGACACCAGTGTGCAGTGCACTTTGTAACAGATACCATCTTTGAATTGTGTGTGCTGCTTTCTGCTCTTGGCACAATAATAATGTGCATGTTACTCTACCTCATTGGATTTGCATAATTGCTGTGCATGTAATGTATATTGTATGTTAAGTGTAAATTTACCAGTAAATTAGTTTGTAAACAGAGGATTAGCGAAGCAGGAATTTTACAGTGGGGTGTATTATACGCTTTTTACACATATGATAGTAAAACTCTTGAATTTTTTAATTGAACCTGACAAAATAGTCATTTAGTGTTCCGTTATGAATCTTCCCCTGTAATCAAGTAATATTACAGTTTTCAATGAATGGATAATCCTGATTTATAAATGTTGTTATCTCCAGAGGCATCCTACTACGCTTTACATTTTCTCTTTTTGTTTTGTGTGACCTCAGCAGAAAGAGACAATTACAGTGGAAACTTGTAATTTGAATGCCAGTCACCATAACACCCCCAAAAAGAAGAACTAGGGTGTAATAATAGGCATAATATTTATATTATATGATTTTAGTATTATATTATTTAGTATTATATGTATATGTATCCGACTATGGGTGCAATTTCACACACACCCTCAGATTTTATGTATTTTATATTTTCTCCTATTTAATGTATTTATTGTTTAGTATTATTGTATTGTATTGTTTTGCTTTATTCATGCTTTTAATAATAAATTACATACAAACACTTCTGTAAAGACAATCATTTGTATTGGGAATGGATTAATCCTAGTTCCATTAATTCTTAAGGGGGAATTTGATTCAGAAAAAAAAAGTTTAAGTTCAAATTAAGAGGTTTCACTGTAATATATTCTATTATGTTGTTAAATAAAATACAGTGTGATGTCTTGCTGAAATCAATTTAACTGGTAATCATTACCTGAGTACTAAGCTCTTTTAAGCTTTTTGTCAGTGTTACTAAATCACATGCACCCAAAGCTGTTCCTGAGTCAAAACCAACATTAGCGAATATAAACAGCAGTGTACCACTGCAACAATAGAGCACAGACTTATTATACTAATTATTTTGGATGAGCAGAGGTTAATCTATGATGCACTTGTACCACCGAGCAAGAATTACTGCTCTGCATGTTCTGTGTGTTTGGCAGTGCAAGTGTTTGAAAGAAATCACAACACTTCACTCCAAATACTTGTTATATATAACTCCATACTTGTTAACTGGATATAATATTGAATTTGTTTTTTTTACCAACAGCATTAATAAAAAAAATCATTATCATTTCTATTTCCTTGTGTTTCCCTGCAGCACCCTGGATGATGAGGGCAGTAACCTTCGACAACAGAAGCTGGATAGACAGGTGAGGGTCCACTTTCTGGACCTGTGACTTTCTGCTCTTGTGCTCATAAATAATGTTATGGATTAGTCTGAGTGTGTCGTGCCTTGCATAAGTATTTACTAGTGGTATAATGGGTCTCGAATAATCCGTGACCCGTACGGCTCACAACCCGCATATCGGTACACGAGTGAACGGCGGATCAGTTGCCAAAACTTTGACTATGACAGTATGGAATGCAGTTTTAGTAATTACTATATAGTTGAAGCAATAATTTTCGAAACCTTGACACGGATATAAAGATATGTAAAAATATACTCAAAGCCGCTGTGTCATGTGATTGCAGCGTGTTTAAACAGTTATACTAAAGTCACCATGGCTGCTGGAAAAGCCTCCCACATCATTTAAATCACATATGTGGGAGCATTTTGGTTTCCCTGTAACATACTGTATTCTGATAGCGGAGTACGGGTGGTAGAAAAAAAAAACGTTAACGAAGATTGTGCCAGATCTTTACTCTTAAAAACAAAGTCGTGTCTTTTTTTTGTGCTGATCTAAAAAAAAACCATGAAACGAGTCGACACTTGAGATTTGTGATCCGTTACACCTCTAGTATTTACCCACCTTGAGCATTTCCGAATTTGGTCTTGTCACAACATGGAACAGAAATTACCTGGACTGAACTAAACTCTGCAGGGTATTGAGGTCCAAGATGCACTTCCCAAACCAGACACGCTGGCATGATGATGATGCTGTTGATAGTCCCTCTGTAGAATGTAGTGAGGCTGGAAGGCGGCCTCGGCAGAAACTTTCTTGGTAATTGTGCTGGTATTGAGAGACCAGGTGAGATCCTCTGCCAGGTGAAGAACAAAGAAGTGTGGTGCTTTTAATCTTACGTGGCCACTTTGTCTTCTTCAGAGTCAACAACTATCTCTTTCGTCAACATTCAGAGACAAATGATTGACTATTATTAATTATTATTACGCCAGTCCGATAGCCTCTTCTCTGTATGCTGACTCGTCATTCTTAATGATAAGACCCACCATGATCGTGTCATCAACTAACTTGATGATGTGGTTTGAGCTGTGCATTGCTGCACAGTCAGTATGGTGTCAGTAAGGTGAACAGCAGTGGCCTGAGCACACAACCCTAAGAAGCGTCAGTGCTCAGTGTGGTGGTGCTAAAGATGTTGCTGCCAATCTGAACCAATTGAGGTCTCTCACTCAGGAAGCCCAGGATCCAGTTGCAAACGGACTTTTTCAGACCCAGAAGGCTCAGTTCAGGTGTTGAATGCTGAACTGAAGTCTATGAACAGCATTTGAACATAGGTGTCCTTTTTGTCCAGGCGTGTAAAAGTCAGATGAACGGTAGTGGCTTTGCCATCATCTGTGGTTCGGTTGGGATAATATGCAAACTCAGTAAACGATTCAAGGAATCTGGAGTTTCACTGTGCAAAGAGCAATGGTGTGAGCCTAAAGTAAATGCCGTGATACTTCAATTCAATTCAAAATTTATTTATATAGCGCGTTTTACCACGGAACATTGTCTCAAAGCAGCTTTACAATATTATATCATTATATATTAAAAGGCCAATCCCAAGTTGAGCAAACCTAGGGCGACAGTGGCAAGAAAAAACTCCCTGAAAGGAAGAAACCTTGGGAGGACCAAGACTCAACAGGGGACCCATCTTCCATGGGTGGCCTAAATGATAATTAAATAAATACTTATTAAGGATATTAAATTATAGCTAAATTATGGTTAAATAACAATTTAAATCAAATAATGAACCAATAATACAATTTAAATTAGTAGTTAAAAAAATAAAAAACTTGAGTCCTCAGACAACACTGCATTAAGAATCAATATCTGATATAACCGCATGGAAAAGGGATGACATTGACAAGGTTTTTTCAAGCACTGCATTACAGAGTTACATAGTCATGAATGTCACTAAAACTATGCAAAACAGAAGTTTTATGTCAAACGTACAGAAGCGGCATCAGTGGAGGTGGAGGCATCTAGAATGTACCGTCACAGAGCTTCCTTTTTCCTTTTATACACCTGATTTGGTGGAAATAAATACTCTTGTATGCTAATGCCATGGCTAGCTGTTCAGTGATAATGGCTAAGGGATAGCTAATGGAACACTGACACTATATAGAAATACTATAGAAATACTAGTTATGGATTTTTCTTCCATCCGATTTCATCTCAGCCTGTTGTTTTAAACCTATTTGATGTACAATTGTTTGCTTACTGTATACTCTAATATGAAAGTCAGGGCTCTTGCTGTTCCTTATTATTACCAAACTAAAGGCATTAATATTCCCTTGTGGTTTCTTCACTTCATGGATATAGTTTCACTACATGCTCTACCTTTCTGTTTCATGGCAGATCATGAACTCTTTTTTAGTTTTACGTGGAGGACATCATGGGATATAATACCAATGTGGATTTTTTTATTCTGGCACAGATTGCCTGGTTATTTGCGGTTGCATGACCTGACTGTTTGATGGCAAGCTTTGAGATGTCTGATTGGAACATAGTTAGTTGCAATGTATGTGGACAGTGAACAGTCCAATTAGTTCAAAACACTGTGCCTTCAGTTTTTACACCACAATAATGTAATAATAATTAGTAAGTGGTGGTGTAATATTGGTTAAAAGAGCCGACGGGATAACAGTACAATTAATACATTTAAACGGCAAGGAGACACGAGGTCGGTTTGCTTACGCTATCATTAGCATGGTAGTATTAAGGGTCTTTTTGCATCAGTCTATACTCCAAATTACTTTGATGCAGAATTTCTTAACAGTATATCAAACACGCTGCTGTCTTTTCAAGAGATTTGTGATTTATTTAAAGGAGGGGACTTTGATGGACAGGTCATCAGCTTTTAATTCCTTCCCTCCTTCCACTATAGCCCTTATTTGGTTTATTAACAAGTTGAACTTAATGGATATTGGGTGAGTTACAAATGCTAATACTATACTTTATTCATCTCGACCTGAAGCACTGCCCAGAATTGATTTTATATTGATTATAAACATCAGTCAGAATACTTTAGTGAGAATGAAGACCTTTTTCTCTCCACCTTAGGTGGAGGGTATAACAGACTGTCCGTATCCATTGTAATAAGTATTACATCGGGGGATGGTCATTCATTTACACTAAGACTAAAAGAAAACGAATCCAAATATTGCATACTCGCAGACCCCAAAGGTGTTAGTCATTTAAGTCTTTCCATATCAACTATACTTGTCAGAGATCAAGTTAGATAATATGTTGGGTAAAACCTTCTTAGATAATTAGCTCCTACCTAAATGGAAGGATTGGTTTAATATATAATGAATTTATCTGTTGCCTACCACGTCTCCGTAGCAGTATTCTCACTTGGCGCTTAATTGCCTGGAATGACATACTTCATACTTAGTTTTTATTTTTGGAGCACTATGGATTTGGGTCAACGTTCACTGGGATGGTTAAAGCTCTCTACTTCTCTTCTACTGCCTCGGTACGAACTGTTTTTTTGCAATGGAACAACAATTAATATATGACAGTTTGATACAATGTAAAGTAGTCAGTCTACACTGGCAACAAACGTGAGTTAAGTGAAAATGGCCAATTAGCCCCTGTATCATGTGACCCATGTCCTGTGGTTTGATGAGGTAAACTTATTTAATTCAGATGGTGTCAAGCATGTGGGGCAGCAACTAGATGAGAAGTATAAAGACAAGTGTGTCTTGTTTACAGTCAAGCATGCTGGTGGGAATGTCATGGTTTGGGGCTGCATGAGTGCTGCTGGCTGTAAGGAGCTACAGTTCACTGAGGGAATCCATCCGTCCATCCATTATCTTAATCCACATGGAGTCGCAGGCCAGCTGGTGCCCACCTGGCAACTCTGGGCGCAAGGGCAGGAACAACCCTAGACAGGGCACTAATCCATCGAAGGGCACACAGACACACACAGTCATACAAACAGTTACACACTAAGGGCTAATTTAGAGAAGGGCCACTGACTAAGAGCCACTTTAGAGACACCAATTAACCTAACACGAGTGTCTTTTGGCTGTGGGAGGAAACCAAAGTACCCAGAGTAAACCCATGCAGACACTGGGATAACATGCAGACTCCCCACAGAAAGGACTCAGGCCACTCCACCCTGGGATTGAACCCAGGACCTTCATGCTGTGAGGCAGCAGTGTTACCCACCAAGCTAGGGCTCTATGTTCTAACATGATAAAGAACAAAACACAAACCCAAGACGACTACTACCTTGGACAAACATGTCTTCAGACCTAATGTCTCCATACACCAATGTTAAGAGGAGGAGTGGAAGAGGAACTCTAGGGAACTCTATGCCCAAGAGAGTTAAGGCAGTGCTGCGAAATAACGGTGGCCACACAAAATATTTACACTTTTTGTTCATTTAGGGGTGTACTCACATTTATTACCAGCTGTTTTAGACATCGATGGCTGTGTTGAGTTATTTTAAGGGCACAGCAAATTTACACTGTTATTCAAGCTGTAGACTGACTACTTTACATTGTATCAAAGTGTCATATCTTCAGTGTTCTCATAAAATAAAATAAATAAAATATGTACACAACTGTAAGGTGTGTAGTCAATTTTTTGAGCTATTGTTAATACTCGAGCTGCAGATTTTAAAAGATGGAGCATTCTAAAAATTACAGTTACTGCTCTTAAAATGAACCACCTACCTTGTTTTAGTTTTCTATTTTTATGCTACCCATTCAACCACCTCTATTTTTTAAGAATGCACCCATTTTTTATGGTTATCTGGGCTGGCAAACAAGCTACGATCCGTCTGTCTACTCTGCAATGACCTAAGTGAAGGGAGGTCTAGCTCTGCCTGATTTAAAACTGTATTTTCTTGCCTTCCATATCCAATCTGTACATGTTTGGATGGATCGAGGATCACAGGTCACACGGAGATCGGTAGAAGCTGGGTAGACTTATCCAAAACCAACTTTCAGATATACCATTTATACAGATAAATATAATACATGGAGATATGATACTGTTCTCTCTACTTTTCTGAACCCAGCATAATGCTGAAAGGATTGCCGGTGGTCCACCCAAATGTACTTTGCCCTTCCCTTTGTGGAATAACCCTTATTTAACATCAGCTGGGTGACCCTTTACCTCTCCCACATGGTCCTATAAAGGCATCCACACACTTAATGACGTCTGCGATGGTGGCACCTTGCGTTCATTCCAGGACACAGTTCATTCACGTCAATGCACACTCCCAGGCTCATCTTAGTTTTTATATCTCCAGCTTAGATCTATGATGAGGGCTCAAGGAGTAATCTGGCAACCACTGTGTTTACACCCTCTATCTATTTATGCTTGCATGTTTGCCCCAAGTGTTTGCAGTTTGCGAGGCCTGGTTACATGGACAATCTTCTAATAATGAGTTCCATGAAACCACTGCCTGTTCAGTCAGTATTGGATAGCGAGCTGAGATCATTGAGTGTTCAGTCTAACTGGGATAATATCTGGTACAATTTACCATTAAGATTGAAATATTTAGCACATTGGTTGATTAATTATAATTACATCATTAGAGGAGACTACAACTCGACTAAATAATGCTAGTTTGCTCACAGTAAATACATGGGTGAGGCTTTGCTGTTCAATCAATAATATGTGGTTAAAACTTCTGCCATTGTCCTTGCGGTCATTACTTTATTATTTTGCCTTGTTTTTGTTGTCTGATCTGCCATTTTTGTTTTGTTTTATCTCTTTTATGCCCTTTCTGATTGTGTCTGCCTGAGTATGGTTTTCTGAGGGTGCAAATAAAAAGTATAATCACAAAAATGGTTTAAGGGGTGAATACTTATGTAAGGCACTGTATGTGTAATTATGAGGTTCAACAGTTCAAGAGTGTTTGTCTGTGATAGGAACACAGAAAAACGTAAATACGTTATTTAGAAACTGCTTAACACTTTCACTGTTCATCACAAGCTTTAAGCCACCTTGTCACGGTGGTTAATTAAATCACATCCTGTGATGAGATCCTTTGCAGGCAACTGCTTTTCAACAGTTCAGATCCCAAAGAGGGTCTGAACATGAGCAGAATACTAATGCCTCTCAACAGGTGTACCGATCTTTGCAGATAAGTAGTAGAGAGTGTTTGCTGGCTGAATTGTGAATGGGATTGTGCAAGAACTGGCTTTATTCCACCATGGTATACACTCCACACTTTTTAACAAAAAAGTAATGCACCCAGACAGAAATGTGGATTCTCTGCATGCAGTTAAGTCTCAGGTAGATTTGTAAATGATTATAGCTGTGGTCTGATTAAAGACCGGGTCTTTCCACATGAGGGCAGATAAGTGCCTCCATTGCTGCCCTATAATAAGGCTCTCAGAGGCTACTTTTGGGTACCTCATGGTGAGAAATTTTTCACTGCTACACGAAGACCCCGCTGACAGACCATGAGAGGCAGAAGCAGACCACAGCAATAATGACTTCCATATCTAGAGACATAACATTCTATCACCGTGCTTTATTTATTGTGGATGGGTGTAGTTAAATAAAGGGTAGTCTCTCTTTACCAAAATATTATTCACACATTAATCACATTGTATTTAAAATAAGAGAAAAGAAAACACAAACATACAGAACACATAAACATGTGGTTTTCAATTTAGTGCAGTAACTGCAGCATTATATTACAGGTTTTATAATTTAATGCATATTATATAGGCTTAACATTCTGCATAATTCGCAAGGTTCAGACAAGTCAAGAATAATGTGTCAATATTTCCCATGTAGATCTTTTTATTCAGTTGCTATGCATTGCCATACATATGGAACTCAACTGCAAAGCAGATCTTATATTTCTTCACATTACCAACTAATAATAAAAATATTGTCGAGAAAGTCATCTTATTAAAGTTTAAACCAGATGATACTTTGATGAAACTTGCCAGAAGAGACAACCCAATAGACACTAAAGTAAGGTCTGGTATTGCGACCTCATCTAGGGTCTGGTTTGACAGTAGTTGGGATATGCAAATTTTGATTTAAGTGGTTATCAGTCAGTCTCGACCTCTGATGGTTGTTTAATTTATTTACATAATGCCACTTCTGTCAGCCGGGCCTCATTTGGCCCAGGGCTTGACTTTGGACAGCCCTTGTAAAAAATTCAGGAGAGATTGGAGTCGTCTTTTGCCAAAGATCCTTTGTCAAATATGCCAACAGAAACGTATATAAGGAATAAGAGTATAGGTGCCGTTTTGGACAAGACATAAAGTGTGTTTAGATTTAGCTGTCAGTGTTAAAAAGTGTTTAAATTAAATGTTTAGTTTCAATAGCGGCAGTTGTGTTGCATTATTCTTGCTGCAACATTTCCATTTCCTTGTCAACATCTGCTTGAACAGCTCCTCTCAGGCATAGTGACAATGAGTGCAGTTGCAGACGCAGTAGGTAGTGGCATATTTATAATTCCATATTTATAGCTCAAGCAGCCGGTACAACCCACAGCACTTGCCTCCTCCTCTGCTCCTGCTATACCTCAGAGGAGCCTAAGGCCAAATTACCATGCTGATTGCTTGTCTGCTTTTATAATGACACTGAGGGTGATTGAACTTGGACGTATTACCTAAGATGCGCTGCCTGTCTCTGCCCATAAGAGCGTTCTGCCTTTGCATTTCAATAAGCAAGGGCTACAAACACGCATTCAGCCCTCATCTCAGCAATTGTGCTTCACAATCAGTTCTCTGTTGTAGATGGTGTTCAGAAGAGGCACTAACGACAGAAGCCTTCACTGATACACCACTGAAGGTCTCAGTGATGTTTATTCGAAGGGCACTAAAAAGAGAATCACAGATGGGAGCCTTAGGTATTTTCTATATCAGGGGTCACCAATCTTTTTGGAACCGAGAACTCCTTTAAGTGTACGGAGTAATACGAAGAGCTACTTGTTTAATACAAACTTTCTGTATATCAAAGTTGCACTATTTAACTTTAGTAATAATAACAATAATCATAACCAATATTTGTAAAATATCCGTTCGACATTAACAACAATTTAAAATTGAAATTGGTGAGAAACACAGATATATTTAAAATGCAACATTATTTATTTCTGTTATTAACCTTCACATGCAATGAAAAACATACCTTGTGGGGGAAGCACATTAAAATGCTTCAGCACAACTAATTTACTATGTCATTTAAAAAGCAACAATTGGCTGCTTATGGTGACTTTTCGAGGCTCAGTGCGGAGAATAAAAAAGGCACCTGGAGCAGCAACAGTCAGACGGCAATTAGCGCAGCCCTTACTTGCCAACACTCGCGACAGTCAGAAGGCTAAGCAAATAAAGCCGAAAAAATTGAATTCATCTGTTTACATGACCAGCCTTTTTCAGTGGTGGAAGATTAGTTGTGCCTGCAAGTATTTTGTATTTTTTCTCTTGGAAATTCAATAAAAACATGTTTTTGTCTAAGATAATTTTATTGTACCTTTTTTCCAGATCATGTAGCCAGTAGCACTCATCATAACTAAATTGAAAAATGTACATTTATTTAAAATATAAATTTTATTTAACATATTCTCATCATAAATCAGGTTGTTTTTGAAAGCCTAAGTTCCCCGGAACAAATTCAAGAGAAATATATATATGTATCAATGAAAGTTACAATCAACAAAAAATATTTACACAAAAATAAGTATGCTTTTATACATTTGTTTACTAAAATTGGTAAATTTGATTTTATTAATATATGTAAAAACACAGAGGTGCTGGATCCACATAAATAGGATCCAATATGCAGGAGCCTTCCACATTTTTTTTCTGGCATTAATAATTACAACGTGTTTGCACAACACAAAAAATGTGTTTAGATTTAGCGGTATGTGTAAGTAGCCAATTTCTAACTACTATAATTCAGATGCTATAAACATAAGGTTTTATTATAATCATGATATTATTAAAACATTAAAACACAATATGAAAGTGCTTAGAACAGTACAGTACTGTACAAATACTGTACACTATGGATGCCAAGGTGACGTGCAATTGTGTGTGATTTCTTCCTCCATCATGCCGTCTTATTTGCTTCTTTACTCAAGATAGTATTCTCTACAAGACAACTGCATGCAGATGATGCGTAATTGCGTCACAAATACCACTAAAACACACAAGTGGAACACTACTATCCCTAATGCCATACTGACTAAAGCCTGAACTGCTATAAACGTTCTAAACCTTTTTAATTCATAGAAAAGCACAGATATTGAGAATAACACAGCACGTCACACATCACAGCTGTAATTTGGTAGCAGGCTCAGGCTGAAGGAGAGTGCCATAGATAATTACAACCTTACCCTAGAGTGTTCTGCCTTCAGTATGATCAGTTGTGAGTCGCTCTGGATAAGGGCATCTGCTAAATGCTGAAAATGCAAATGTAAATAACAATTCCTGACTCTGCTCTAACACAGTATGCTACAAAGGCATATGGTTAGACACTACTAGTTTAAAGTACAAATCAAGCAAGCGTGATATTATGGTTATTCTGTTTTTATATGTCTTATACAGTCGTATGTATAATGCTTGTTGTTTCTTGGCAACGCATCACTTGTTACTTGGAAACGTGTCTTCAGAGAAATACAGTTTTCTTTTGAAAAAGCTGTGCTGTCATCACAAATATCAGCTCAGTGAGAACACTTCTCAACCAGACAGATTGTAAGGTGTTCCAACCTAATTGTTGCAACATTATGCGTCAGGCAGCGCTGTACAGTGCGTTTGCCGTTTGAACTTAGTTTACAGCCCTAATGTCTGGAGCTAAAAGAAAGCAGAAACAGTTGGAAACAGTTGAGTGTCATGACTGGGTGTAAAGGGAGCACCCCCGAAAGGCTCAGTTGTTTACAAGCAAGGATGGGGCGAAGTTCACCACTTTGTGAACAAGTGTGTGAGCAAATAGTCCAACAGTTTAAAAACAGCGTTTCTCATCATGCAATTGCAAGGACTTTAGGGATTTCATCATATACAGTCCATAATATCATCAAAAGATTTAGAGAATCTGGAGAAATCTCTGCAAGTAAGCGGCAAGGCTTCTATGCACCTGAGCTCACTTGAGATGGACTGATGCAAAGGGGAAAAGTGTCCTGTAGTCTGATGAGTTCCACGAGCCAAGGCACATTCTGCACGTGTTGCCACTGCGTAGCTTCGTAATAAACGAGTGCTGGTACTAGACTGGCCTACCTGCAATCAAGTCAATTCAAGTTTATTTGTCACATATACATTGTAGCAGGTACAATATAGAGCAAAAGGAAAACCATCAACCTCTTCGAATATACAATATAACAAAGTGGTGGTGGTGGGGGGTGGGGCGAAAAGACAGGACAGGAAGACATAAACAAGAAAATTTAAAATATAGTAAACTTCGGGAAAGATTGGAGGTAAGAAAAGCTCCTCCCATTCCTCAGAGGAGTACAGTATGCAACATCTGTCTATAGCAGCTACGTACAGCGCTCACACAGACCCGTCACAATGTGACTGGGGGAGAAGCAGTAAATGGAAATTGAGTTCATAGGTTGGGAGAGAGGGGGAGCCAAAGAGTCAGTGTCACCGTCCAGACGTGTTTACCATTAAAAATGTGTGGCGTATTATGAAGCGCAAAATATGACAACGGAGACCCTGGACTGTTGAACAACTGAAATTGTACATCAAGCAAGAATGGGAAGGAATTCTACCAACGAACCTTCAACATTTAGTGTCCTCAATTCACAGACGCTTATTGAGTGTTTTTAAAAGGAAATGTGATGTAACACTGTGGTAAACATGCCCCTGTTTGGAACGGGTTGCAGGAATCAACTTCCAAATGAATCATCTTCCAAATTCAAAATTTGGAAAAAAAAATTATCCATTTGAACATTAAATGTCTTGCAGTGTATTCAATTGAATATAGGTTGAAAATGATTTGCAAATTGTCATATTCTGTTTTTATTTATGTTTTACACAGATACGTACTTACTGTACATACATACTGCATGTTTTGTATATACAGTATGTGACAAAACTAAGTACACCCCTCACATTTTGTCATATTTTCATGGGATGACACTGAAGATATGATACTTTGATACAATGTAAAGTTGTCAGTCTACAGCTTGTATAACAGTGTAAATTTGCTGTGCCTTCAAAAGTAACTTAACACACAGCCCTTAATATCTAGACTGCTGGAAACAAAAGGGAGTACACCAGTGACAATGGCCAAATTGTGCCCAAAGTATCAATATTCTGTTTGGCAACCATTATTTTCCAGCACTGCCTTAACTCTCTTTGGCATGAAGTTCACTAGAGTTTCACAGGTTACCACTTGAATCCTCTTCCACTCCTTCAGGATGACATCACAGGGCTGGTGGGTGTTAGAGGCCTTGCACTCCTCCACAGATGATCAATAGGATTTAGGTCTAGAGACATGCTTGGCCAGTCCAGTACCTTTACCCTCAGTTTCTATAGGAAGACAGTGGTTGTCTTGTAGGTATGTTTGTGGTCATGATCATGTTGGAAAACTGCCCTGTGGCCCAGTTTCATAGGGAGGGATTCATGCTCTTCTTCAGTATGTCACAGTATATGTTGTCATTCATGGTTTCCTCCATGAACTGTAGCTACCCACAGGCAGCAACACTCATGCAGCAGCACACCAGGACATTCCCACCACCATGCTTGACTGTAGGCAAGATACACTTGTCTTTGTACTCCTCACCTGTTTGCCAGCCCATAAGCTTGACATTGTTGTTGCAGGGTTTCAATCGAAAGATTCTGAGCAAAAAATAACCAATTTCCTTTGTGAGCAATAGTACGTTGTTTAATATGGCAAAAAACAAACTCACTGTCCTGGAATTCCAGGAATCGAATGAGAATTGCTCTGTTTTGGTTTGGTTTCGGTGGTGGATTCTCTCCAAGATGAAGGATCTGTTCGTATCCAGCTCTAGCCAGCATGATAGCATGTCTTGAACAAATTCCAGCAATGGTTGGCTGCCCTCGACACCCTTTCGGAGTCCAAACAGTCGCAGATTCTTTCGTTGGCTTCGGTTCTCAAGGTCCTCAGCCTTGGTTTCCAGATATGCAATTTGTTTCATGGTGCTGACCATTTCAAATTGATGCTTTTTCAGCTGTTCTTCTGCCGACATTCAATTTGATGATTTCATTTTAAATTGACTTCCTCGGCTTGTGTAGTATTATTATCAGCTGCTTTCTGTTTCACTTCTGTCATGTTACTTTCCAAGGCAGTGACAGAATTGGCCATCCTAGTCATGCAATTGTCTATACTGTCCAGCTTGGTTCAGCTAGGTCCGCCATGTTATTCAAAGTTTCACTGACACGTTCACTCGACAGAGAACGAAGTTTTGGCTTTTGAGAAGCGCGTTTTCGAGTGAAAATATCACAGTCTTTGATTACAGTTGTTTTTGACATAATCCCAATTCAGCTGACTTAGATAATTTCGGGTTTTCAACTTATTTAGTGCAAAGTTTTCAGGAGTCTAGGAGCTAAGCAGCCATCGTAGTTGCTGGTTCCACAGCAACTATGTTGGGACTAGTTTTTGTTGATGGGAGCCAGTAGTGTGATGCCAAAGTGGAGAAACAGCTTAGTGTGTGTGCATGTCTGGGTAGAGATCTGAATCAAACATAACACTTGTAATAACTTGTAAAAGGAGTCAAGTAAAAGGATATTAGATGACACTCAATTGTTTACTTCCTTAAGACAATTCTAAATTTTACTGATTGTAAGGCTGTCACTTGGATCAGCTGATGTACAGCTGTGTATCATCTGCATAGCAGTGAAAACTAATACCATGTTTATGAATAATTGAGCCTAAAGGTAGCATATACAGGAAGAATAATAGTGGGCCAAGCACAGACCCCTGTGGGACACCGTACTTCACTTTTGAGAGCTTAGAGCTTTAATTATTTATATAAACAAACTAGTACCGGTCGGTCAGATAGGATTTAAACCAAGAAAGTGCCAGTCCCGTAATACCTATAGTTTTTTTAGCCTATTCAGTACTATTAGACTCCTTGGTTTGTGATATATTTAACCTATGATGGATTGCCTGGATTTATCCCCTTTCATAAAGCAGGAAGCGCTTGTATGGAACAATTCCATTAATGAACATAATGCCTTATACTGACTGTGTGGATCATCTGGGTGTCCACAATGCATTTGCTGAAAATACATTATTCTTTATGGTAAAAATTGAATTAACGACGAGAACCGGTGCTCTTTCCTGTGAATCTGTACATATTCATAATACACACTTTACATACTGTATACAACTGGGCATCAGGTCTGTTTAAAGCATTTTGTTTGGTTGACAACAATTAAAATACCACTGGGCCCCTTTGTTCCTTACTGTCACATTACATAAAGCAGAGGTATGTCATGGTGGCCAAGAATAACACTTGAGTATCTGTGTAATATACTGTATATATAGAGTAGTAGTATTCTAATTGTTGTTCTAAAAATTCCCATTTTAAGCCACTAATTAACTCCTGGATGGGATACTGTCATTGCACCCACCCAAATTGTAAGAGCAGCCCAGGGTTTGAACTATCAGATCCATTACAGCAACATGCTATTATCTCCAAGCCACAGGGAGCTGCTTAATCTAATCAAAGCTATACCTAATAGTAATTTGCAAAACAAGATCAAGTGATTAAATCAGATTCTGCACAATTGAATGAAAACCTTCACTTTGCTGGCCCTGACTGGCTGAGCACTGGTAAATTATATATTCTTCTATTACAATGTCTTAATTTACATTGCTTGTTTTCTGTTTACTGGAGTGATTCCTTATGTAACTTTGTTACCAGCAGATTACACTGAATATCTGTGAAACCACACCATCCCAAGTTAGGACAGTATGGAAATTGCTAACGGCCTGTGGTAGCCTAGCGGTTAAGGTACTGGACTCTGGACCAGAAGGTCCAGGGTTCAAATCCCACCTCTGCC
>JAUZST010002573.1:0-17920 GCA_034779995.1 Parotocinclus haroldoi | reverse complement strand
TGTGTGTGTGTTTGTTTTTATATGTGTGTGTGTGTGTGTGTGTGTGTGTGTGTGTGTGTGTGTGTGTGTGTGTGTGTGTGTGTGTAATATTGAGAGGATGTTGCATATTTAAGGACATTTATAATTCCGTTGTGTTTGCTGACCTGTACAGGATCCTGTCATGTCTGATGGAACACCTCTACACGGAAAAGATGGTCGAAGACTGTGAGCACCGATTGCTGGAGCTGCAGTACTTTATCTCCAGAGACTGGAAGTGAGCGTTTTTGGTTTATTTATATAAGTTAGGAAACTTCTCATCGTCTCGTGCCGAATTACCGTAGTTCGGTCCGGTTTGCTCTTCTTTTCACCTTCACCCCGACGGGCCCAAATGACCCTTTTCATAAGGCACTCAGAATGAGGACAATAGACGCCACGCTTTCACTGGAAGCCAGTTTGGTCGATTTGGTTTTAATGTCGTAATTAGCATAATGGTTCATAAACGAGCGCCGTTCAGGCAGAGCCTGTGCCATGGCGATTTGTGAGCTCACCCTCTCAGTCAATACGCAGCTCTCATCTTTATAAAGACGAGGACGTCGGAGCTCAAGGCCTTTTTTCCGGTCACAGCCCATTAGGCACAAGCACTTCTGAACTGGAATACTTCAAAGTGGCGGTTTTGTGTAATTACTCACCGAGACCAAACGCCTACTCGGCCCAGTGCTCGGAAGGGATTGTTTGCTTCTGCCAAAGCTGCAGCTACGTCCTGTTGTGCTTAGCAATTAAGGTCTAGCTGAGTGATTTCAGTAATAATAATAATAATAATAATAAAAGAACCTCTGCTTTCACGGCGTATCTTAGGCTCGATCCCGTTCTGTATCGGAAGTGCCAGAACGATGCATCAAGGCTCTGTCACACACACGGCTGGAACGAGACTAGTGAGATGATGCCTGCTGGAGCTGTTTTCTCATGCCTTTATCGCCATGCTTACCGCACAGAGGAACAGGGCAGACGGGTGAGCGGCCCACATGCTTCATAAACACTTGCTGTTTCTTAGGAACGTTACAAGCCAGCTTTCTCACATGGCCACATTGCAGTATTGGGCATTTCCTTTATTTACTTGTTTAACCTTACCGGTTGGTATTCTGAATTCTACAGCTGGATCCAGAACAATATGTGAGTTCGTCTCCCTTTCAAAGCTATAAGGATATGATCACGATGGTGGCGGGTCCGACGATTGCAGCTTCTTTTTGTTACGTTGTCATTCCAGTCGATCTCAAAGCCATCAAATCATTTATCAAAATCAATGATTGACATTTTGCTTCTCACTGTAATCATACTGTAATTAGAAGAAAACCCGGGGAAAAAAAAACGCTTTCGTTAATCTGTTTAATGACTTTTTTTGCAGCTTACAAGGGAATGCAAAGTGGAAGTCCAGAGGATTTTGCACCAGAGAGCTCTAGATGTCAAGCTGGATCCAGATCTCCAAAAACGCTGTATGACCGATCTGGGCAAGTGGTGCAGCGAGAAGACGGAGTCCGGCCAGGTATGTAACGGAATTAATTCGGGTGGCTTTTTATTTCGGGAGAATCCCCATCCTGTTCTGTCTCTCTTACGTTGTCTTTTCTTCTTTCATTCTTCATACTTTTTCTTTCTTCCTTCCTTTTCCTTCTCCTTTCTTTTTTATTTCTTCCTTTGTCTTTCATTCTATTTTTTGCCCATTTGATCTTCCTTTGCTTCCTTTCGTCTTTCTTTTTCATTCCTTACCTTGCGTTTCTTTCCCTCCTTTTTTCTCTCTTCATTTGTCTTTCTGTCTTTTGTTCTTGATCTCCTTCCTTTTCTTTACCTCCTTCCCTTCCTTTTTTATTTATCATTCCTTTCCTTCCTTTTCTTTCCCCGATTTCCTTCAATCCTTTTTTTCTTTCCCTTTCTTTACCCATTTTCTTTTTGTATTCATTTCCTTTCCTTTTTTTTTTTTTACCTTTCTTTAATTTCCTTCCCTCCTTTTCTTTCTTTCTTTTCAGGAATTGGAGTGTCTGCAGGATCATTTAGACGACCTCGTGTCGGACTGCAGGGACATTGTGGGCAACCTTACTGAGCTTGAGTCTGAGGTTTGTTGTTCCTAGTTAGCTTTTGGGAGCTTTCTGATAAGAGATGAGATTATACCATGAATCGATTTTATTTTAGTTAAGACTAGACTAGACCTAAGACTTTTGTACAGTACAGTATAAGAATGTTGCACACTGTGAACTCTAGCTCTCCCCCCCCCCCACCCCTTAATATTTGGATTAAAGTATTTGTTGCTGAGCCCGCCACACTTTTAGACTTTAGTATTTGAATCTGCATGGGTTGTATCTACATGCCTGTCTCCGTTCAGTATTTTCCACCGACCTCTCCACAGGACATCCAGATTGAAGCGCTGCTGATCCGAGCGTGTGAGCCAGTCATCCAGTCCCACTGCCATGTGAGTTTACTCCAGAGCCATATTTCTTACGGCATATGTCCGCGTTGTTTATTCTCAGCCTCATTATGTTCTGTTAATGGATTTGGACGTACATTTAATCACACTTTTCTGCCCAGGATGTAGCTGATAATCAGCTAGACACAGGCGATCTAATGGAATGCCTGGTGCAGAACAAACACCAGAAGGAGATGAATGAAAAGTGTGCCGTGGGAGTGACACACTTCCAGCTGGTAAGCTGCTCATGTCTTGTGGATGTGCCAAAACGAGATGCAGTCAGTTGAGCACACTGTGGGATTCTGAGGTCGTTTAGTACAGGGTTTTAGAATGAGTCCATCTTAAGGTGATTTAATAACAGCCGAATTAAGCACATATCCCTTATAACAGTGGTTCCCATGGTTTGTTTTTTTCCCCTTTGAGCCCGCCCACCCGATGAATGTCTAAGCCTACACACACACACACACACACGGACCAAAAGAATCAAGTGATTCAAAATAAACAAACTATAGTTTTTTTTCCCCCTTTTTATAATTGTATTCCTTTTCCTAAATTTTGGCTTTTCAAGACACTGAGCCAAAACCAAAGTGTATTTTTTTTTCATCAAATGTGTCATTTAAAATGTTATATAACCTGTACAAATCATACTTCGTATCCTAAAAATCTCTGAGCACCTCAGAGCAAACAAAACCGAGCTCATTGACTTGTGCTCAAGTCGTCTACTGAACAGATGAAGTCCTTAATTAAATAATGAATAATCAATTAAATGACGAATAATGGTGGGCGCCCTTCACCGTGGAGACCGGCGTCTTTACACAGTCACTGTAGGCCAACTCCAAAATCGTATCCCGTGTAACGTTTGGTTCTGGGATCGTTACTTTTGGACCCTTTGGTTATTAATCTTGATTTCCTCCAGTGGACGGTATGCCGTGTGATTTGGAGCGTTACAGTGCATCTGTACCCGTTACCTGTTCTGCATTTCTTTTCAGATTCAGATGAAAGACTTTCGCTTCTCTTACAAATTCAAGATGGCCTGCAAAGAGGACGTTCTCAAACTCTGTCCCAACATAAAAAAGAAGTGCGTTTGATGAGTCAGAATGTCCAGTTGAAAATTCGTAGCTGGGTTTACTGATTTAAAATGGCATTTAGAAATAATAATACATAATAATACTGTTTCCTGATTTCTTCAGGGGTGACGTTGTGATCTGTTTGAGCACCACGGTGAGGAACGACACTCTACAGGACGCCAAGGAGCAGCGGGTGTCCATGAAGTGTCGCAAACAGCTCAGAGCGGAAGAGCTGGAAATGGTACAGTCCGACGCCATTAGTAGCGCCCGTGCTAATTAATAGTAACCAGTGCTAATTCTGCTCTGAATGCAAAGGAATCATTTGGATCGAATAAACGCAAGAAGGTCCCGGGTTCAGTCCCAGGGCGGGGCGTCCTGGGTCCTTTCTTTGTGGAGTCTGCATGTGCTTGGGTTTACTCCTGGTACTCCGGTTTCCTCCCACAGCACAATGACATGCGCGTTAGGTCAACTGGTGTCTCTAAAGTAGTCCTTAGCGTGTGACTTGACTTGTATGTGCGTGTGCGCCCTGAGATGGATTAGCGCCCCGTCTAGGGTTGTTCCTGCCCTTGCGCCCAGAGTTGCCGGGTGGGCACCGGCTGGCCCGCCACCCCGTGTGGATTAAGCGCAAGATAACGGATGGACGGATGGAAGCAGAAGTCAAACCTCTGTCTGTTCTCCCAGTAGTGCCAAAGTTTGTAAACCTGTCCAATTTTCTATTCGGTTTCTTCCTATATTTGTTCTAAACCATCTTTTTTTTTTTTTTTATTGGACGAGAACCCAAGTTGGTGCCGTCTTTCATTTTAGGGGGGGACATGGGAACATGACTCATCATTCTGATAAACCTAGTGCACAATTATTATTTTGGCTCCTGAGCAAACTGAGATAAATCATGAACCCGGTGTCACCACGGCCACTTTCTATGCCGTTAGCGTGACAGCCCCGGTTATAAACGATAGCCCACAGAGAGCGTGACTCATCTCCCTGGCATTTATGATTCATGCCACTGCCTCAAATCTGCCCATGATCCAAAGATGGCAACACCCAGGACCATTTCTTCCTGTGGGAACAATGCACCACTGAGGACATCATAACCACCCTCACTTGGTCCTGTAATTCCCCCGCGGTTCCCACAGTAACGTGCCGCTTCAAACATGGCACCAGTGCGGTCACATGGCGCAAATTTTTACTGTGCTCGTAATTCTGTTCAGCAGACGTCACGAGATACTGACCCATGCTGCACCCTGGCTCCAGATCCAATGAAAGAAATTAGTAACGCATCGCAACTGCTGGAGGATTTTTTTTTTTTTTTTTTTACTAAATTGCCATGATAGACTTTTTAACCAAGGATATTTCTGCTTTTGTTTTGATGTAAAAGCTTTAAAATGTTTCAATGCAAGTGTCTTATCTTTCGTTAAAACCCTCTGGAGCTTTGTGAATGTACTTCTGACCCTCATGACTCCTCTCTGATTGTTCTTTCTTGCAGTCTGAGGATGTTCGTTTAGAGCCAGAGGTGCACGATGCCTGCAAGAAGGACATCAGCAGGTTATGCTCAGCTGTTGCATTCGGCAATGCTCAGGTATCAGTAAAGATAAAACTTTTGTTTCTTAGACTCATTTGAGACATTTCAGATATGATCATGTGCTGCCGGTTCATTTTAATCCTCAGTCGCATTAAATCGAGTTTAATTTAATGGGCTAAACTAAACCGTACCAATACGTGCATTTGAACATTTCTCTAAATGCCTGCATGATGCAGCAAATCTGAAATTATTGTTGTGTTCAGCTGAACACCGGCTCTCAAAACCTCACGTTTATTTAAGGAAGGAAGTCTCCTTTCCGTGTATCTTGATGTCCTGCTCTGGGTCCCTTATGGCCTCTTTTTTTTTTTCCGCAGGTCCTCGAGTGTCTGAAAGACAATAAAGATCAGTTGTCCCAGACGTGCCATCAGAAGGTCTTCAAGCTGCAGGAGTTTGAGATGATGGACCCCGAGTTGGACTATCAACTGATGAGAGTGTGCAAGCAGATGATTAAGGTTTGGAACGGCCTCATCTTGTGAAAAAAGCTTTCTCACCATTATAGGGTTTTTAGGTTTTGTTTTTAAGAGTCCTGCATCATTTTGTGTGTGTGTGTGCGCGTGTGTGCGCGTGTGTGCGCGTGTGTGCGCGCGTGTGTGCGCGCGTGCGTGCGCGTGCGTGCGCGTGCGTGTGCGTGCCTGTGTGTGCGCATGTGTGTATATGTGTGTATGTGTATGTATATATATATGTGTGTGTGTGTGTGTGTGTGTGTGTTTATGTGTTTATGTGTTTATGTGTTTATGTGTTTATGTGTGTGTGTGTGTGTGTGTGTGTGTTTGTGTGTGTATATATATGTGTGTGTGTGTATATGTGTGTTTGTGTGTGTGTATATGTGTGCGTGTTTGTGTGTGTGCATATATATATATATATATATAAAGTTCAAAAGACGTGTGGTTAATTAGTTATAGTTGATAATTTTCTGACCTCAATTAAACCATTTCTGTAACTCAAACATGGACGTCATTCCTAGCTGAAGATTTGCGTTTTCTTCCAATATATAAACGTTTTCTTGCTGCTTTAAAGGTCATGGGTAGCCCTGGTTCATGTAAATCAGACTGCTGCTTTGTGTAATAGGTGTTACGTAAATCAAGATAATTATTATCACTGTTATTACCTGTTTCCTACTGGGGGGGGGGGGGGCGGGGCGGGGTGTGTTTAGGGTACCCGTTGTGCTGCGGGACACAAAATGCAAACAACTGACCTCCATGTCTCCTCTGTTTCCCTTTCATGCTCCGGCTCTTGATCCCACCCTGTACCCGTATCAGCGCTTTTGTACAGATTCGGATGCCAAGAACATGCTGCAGTGCCTAAAACAGAACAAAAACAGCGAGCTGATGGACCCCAAATGTAAACAGATGATCACCAAGCGACAGATCACTCAAAGCACAGGTCGCCAGGATTCAATGCCCCTTGAATATTAAATCGAAAAGTTCTGTTTTATTCTAACACTTGCCGTTTGATCCGACTTGAAGATGGGTCTCATGTAACAGGGTTTTTTTTTTTTTCCTTTTCTTCCCTGGCTATTTAGACTACAGACTTAATCCAGTGCTACGCAAGGCGTGCAAAGCGGACATTCCCAAATTTTGCCAGAACGTTCTGAACAAGGCCACCGATGATCATGAACTGGAGGGACAGGTCATATCCTGCCTCAAGCTCAAGTACGCTGACCAGGTACTGAACGCTACTGTGCCACCAGTCTGTTATCGCGCTATGTGCCGGTGCTGCCCGTTCACCGGACGCCTCCATTTGCTTTTACCAGCGTCTCTCGTCGGACTGTGAGGACCAGATCAGGGTGATCCTTCAGGAATCGGCCCTGGACTACAGACTAGATCCTCAGCTCCAGCGCCACTGCAGCAAGGACGTGAGTGAGATGGGTGCCGTAGATAGCAAAAGCACATGCACGTTTATCTTGGCACAGCATGCCCGAGCGTATACATAACACCCACTTGTTTCAGCGGAGGCCGTTATTTAGCTCCCACTCGCTTCAAATGACTGCTTTTCTCAGCTATGCATAAATCCACGCTGGCAAAAAAAGTCATGTTTCGATGATAACACCGCTAATGAGCACCTCGGTGCCACGAACAGATCTGCCTCGCCTGGCTGAAAAGTAACGACGAGGGAAATCTGTGCTTTGGGTTTTTTTTTTGTTTTTTTTTTGAGATGCTCGTGTGAACACACACCGTCGCACGGTCACACCTCATAATTAGCAGTGCGGCTATTATTTTAAGCACAGTGGCACGAGGGGTAAATACTACACTTTGCTTGGGTTTACCGTACAGAAAATGTGTTGGTGCGTTTTAGATCGCAGATCTTTGTGCAGAGGAAGCTGCTGCGCAGGAGCAGACGGGCCAAGTGGAGGAATGTCTGAAGACCAACCTGCTGAAGCTCAAAGCTGATCTCTGCAAGAAGGTACGTGACTCAGCCCGGCCCTGCCCTTCCATGTGCCGTGCTTACACTACAAACAAAATACCAAGACTAAAGCTACCACCTGCACCGTCACCGATCTTCTGGCTGCAAAGCCACTTCTTGGGAACAAATGTGCACAGATGATCAGAGCCGCTCGTAAAATCCCTCCATTATTACCCTAACGAAGTGCTAAACGGTACGAGAGACCGGGTAGCGTGTCCGAATACGTAGTGGGATTCGAAAAGAACCCCCGTAAGACAGGTGCGACTTTTGTCCCCACCAAGACCTGATCCTCTCGGTTGACAAGGCTAGGATCTCCCCCTCTGCCGAGGCTCGTACCCTGGGGGTGAATATGGACGACCAAGCGTCCTTTTCTTCCCACATTGCTAACGTCTCTCGGTCGTGTCGCTTCCTTCTTTACAGCATCCTTTACGAGGATCCGTCCATTTCCTTCCACAGAGGAAACCCAGATTCTGGTTCAGTCCCTCGTCATTTCAAGACTGGACTACTGTCTTAGCGGGGCGGGGCTTCCTCTGACCGCTATCCGGTCCCTATAGCTGATCCGGAATTCAGCTGCAAGACTTGTGTTCAATGTTCCCAAGTTCACACACACTACCCCGCTGCTCCGATCTCTCCACCGGCTCCCTGTAGCTTCTCGGATCAGATTTAAAACTCTGATGCTTGCTTATAAAGCTAAAAATGGGCCTGCACGCTCCTACTTTGCAGCACTTATCACACCCCGCACTGCACCCCGCTCACTCCGGTCCTCTAGCACTGCCCGACTGGTCCCCGTGTCTTTGAGGGGACGAGGAAGGCCCTCATCTAGATTCCCCTAAATGTTTGAACAGCTGAGTCTCTGGCTCAACTAACCCCTAACTAACTTGTTTAGATAAATGATTATTAGGAATTGATGATGTCTGATGTCTCTCTGGATAAGGGCGTCTCCTAAATAATGTAAACGTTTTTAAGTATGCAAATAATGCAGGCCGTCTTATCCGACTGGAGCACAGCTTTCACAGCTACAGAAGAAATCTGGTGGATGTGGCTGTTTAGTGCAAATGCAGCAAGATGTAACCGGAAAAATAAAAATGGTTGTGTGACATCATGCGGTCCCTCGCTCGATTTTAGCGCGCCACTTCAGCCGCGGCCTGTGTTTGTTGTATTCTTTGTGAATCCCAACCTTGAACTGCAACCTCGTTCTCGTTTTTGTTTTTGATCCCCAGGAAGTTATGAACCTGCTCATAGAAAGCAAAGCAGACATTTTTGTGGATCCCGTTCTGCATACGGCCTGCGCTTTGGACCTGAAGCACCAGTGTGCGGCCATCCCCCCTGGCCGAGGCAGACGTGAGTGCACTTTTTGGCCAGGGAAAAGAAAGCGGCCCGCTTTGAGTTGAGTTGTATCGTCGCTTTCGTAAGCGTGCCGAGTCTGAAGTCGTACTGCAGATCCAAACGTTTCATCGTGTCGGATTTATTTAAATGTGAAGGTTCATCGCAGCCTTTTCAGGGAACAAACTTGAATTATTTGAATCTTTTGAATGCACCGCCAAGGGACCCTCACCCATCTGCCCCTCCCCTCCCTCACACATCTATCTATGTCGCCACGGCGGTGGGTTTGGTACGGCTGCTTCACCCAGACATCACCATTTAAACATCTCAGAGCTTCTGTGAAATGAAGCCCTGATACGCGTGTCAAGTTTGTTCCTTGTCCTTTTTTTTTTTTTTTTTTTAAACCAACACAGCAAGGGTAGGAAGGGACACGCCCACATTTCGTGTCCTGAACGATTTCTCATGTTTCAGAGATGTCTTGTTTGATGGGGGCACTTCAGGACAAGCGGGTGAGACTGCAGCCCGAGTGCAAGAAGAGACTGCAAGATCGTATAGATATGTGGGGATACGCAGCCAAGGTGGGTAAACGAGTACAGCGCAGGTAGTGCCCGTGTTCCAGCGGGGCCACGTCCCGACAAACCATCGCATCGTCGACAGAGGTGTTTTAATTATATTATCTTGACATCAGTTTATTTTAAAAAAAAATGCAGCGGACCATCGTTAAAAAAATGGGGCTACCTAATACGAGATAAAAAGGGAGCTGGAAATCTTGTGTACCTTTCTCCTATAAACTGCATGGCCAAAAGTTTGTGGCCCTCCCCTCTTAGTGTCATAAAATGGCACCTTTCCAACAAGTCTGTCCTGCTGTAGTGAATCCCTGCAGTCGTTTTCCCAATTCCTTCCGCCCGACGATTCCCGAGTCGTCTCCTATCTAAACTCCTCTTTGTCGTTCTGATTCTCCCAGGTGGCTCCAGCTGAAGGTTTTGCAGACCTGGCTTTCCAAGTGATGACATCACCGTCTAAGAATTACATCCTGCTCGTGATGGCACTGGCCATATGCGTCCTTTTCCTCGTTGGGCTGGTGTGCGGCCGCATCACTAATCGTGTGACCAGAGAACTGAAGGATAGGTAGAACACGGACCTGCCATCTTGAATCTCAGACACTTAATAAGGCCTAGACCCTCTGACCACTCGTCCACCTCTTTAATCCCGGACAAAGGCGTTCGCCCTTACCCTACCTGACTTTGGACACTGTTAAACACGTGCCGAGCCAGTGCCGTTATAGCTCATTCTGCCCTATGCTGCCCCCTGCTGGGAATGCCCCGAACTTAAAGTTTGAAGAGTTCCAGGCCTTTAAACCTTGCTTTTCACTTAAAAAAAAAAAAAGTCCCGATTGGTTTACAGAATGCCTGTTTTACTCACTCGTCATGTTATGATGTTTTTGCTTCCCTTTCCCCCCCCCACCACCACCACTTCTAGCCATGCACTCATTGAGGTTTCACAAAGCACAGCTGTCCGGGTGCCTGAGAAGAGTATACATGGGTTACTCCTGTTTTTGGGATAATCTGTTCCAAATCACCGGAGCATAAAGTGTGTTTGTGTTTCAGTAAAATTGTTAATCGTAGGCAGACATTTGGACCGACCTGAAGTGTCCCTTACGTTTCTTTTTTTTAACCCCTTATTCATTTCAAATCAGATTTTGACCGATGTTTAACGCCTTTCGTGTCATGACCACCAATTGCAGAACTGATCAGTATAAACCGGGACAGTTAGAAATGTATATAAACGGCTGAAATGCACTCAAGCCCTGATATCCGGAAAACCCGATCTCCGATTTCTGCCCAGAATCTCCCATCCTGATATCCAAACCACTCGCCGGCCTGAGCAATGAAATTTACCAGTGGGAGAGCTCGGTCTCAGTGTAACAAAACCATGCTCTGAATTACTTTGCCTCTACCTGCACCTTCCGATGCAGACGTCACGAAATACTGAACATGATCAAGGACTCAAACGAAGGTGAACGCGGGAGTGAAAACTCTCGATTGGATGGTGCCGTTTGCATTCGGGACGCCACCGGATGTGATGCACGCGTTTGCTTTTGGGAAACTTAATGGTAAATGTACCGTATTGCAGATAGAACTCTCCACAGGGATGAATATACTGCTCACAAAAAAATAGGGGATACTTTAAAATGAAATCTCCCATAATGAAATCTCCCCTAATTTATGTGAGCAGTGTAAAATACGGTATGGATTTCCCCCAAAGAAATAATAGACATGCGTTTTTAGATTCCAAATGCTCGCTTTTTACGGCTCGTTCTAAGGAACGAGGTAGAGCCGGATGCCAGGGTTTGATTGTGCATGGGCGCGCAGATTTTTTTAGATTGCTGCATCTCGTGGCTAAAGGTTACTTGTTTCGAGGGGTAGATGTTAATATTAATTTCTTGTGGTCGGTATTCTTGTTCTAATCAAAAACTGGTAACGGCCTAAATTATAACTCGAACAAGTCATTATTCTCCTCTGACCTTGCTCCTTTTCTTCCACACAACCTTCAGCTCTCACAAAAACAGTCAATGTATGATGTCATAACCTCAGATCGTCTGTTATCTGACGTCCCCCCTCCCCCCACTTTTGGTTTCTGTTTGGAATTTGAGGTCATGCCTTAATTTGAATGGTGAACAATGATCTCGCTTAATACCTTCCATAGTCTTGTAGCTGTTCCGACTGCAGTGCAAATCCACTCTCTTTTCCAATTCCAGTTCTAAGGCTTCGATTCAGATCGTACAAGGGCGGCCAATTTTGCTAATCTTTTATTCTTCCTTTTCTCTCAGAATAACTTTCTTTATTTTGAAACACTGTGTGCTTGTTTAACGTCGATGCCTAACCAGAGGACACGGCACTTGGTCTTTGCTCCAGGCTGTGGGACGGTCCTGTGACTGTTGTCGGAAATCTCTGAGGTCGATGAGCATCGAGCACCAAGTGACATGACGGCTAGATCAAATCTTATTTGAAACCACATACAAATCTGTCCAGCATCGTGATGGGGTCATTTGTTTTTGGATCCCATTTCCTTTACTTTTAAGTCTATGTGCAGCCTGTTACTGTCAGCCACTGCTGCTTTTTGGATTTGCTTTGCTATGAGGAGTATTTAAATTTCAGTATATGGCCATTGTGGGTTAAGGACTTTGCTCAGGGACCCAACTGTGGCAGCTTTATCTGAGGTGGGATTTGAACCCTGGACCATCGGGTCCAGAGTCCAGTACCTTAACCGCTAAGCCACCGCAGTCCCGATAGAGCTAATAAACTTACAGCTGCGTGTGGAAGTTCATCCCAAGACGCACTGATATCCAGTTTGAATCCAGTTCAACCCACTTCAGGATGAGGAGAGGCTTTTGATCCTGTGACGTCACACGGCTTACAGGATTTGAGTGTTTAAAAACCCGTACTGCATAACAGGAGCTCCACACATTTCAGACATAGCTTCATGGTTGCACTCTGTGCGCTTTTGTTTGCCCGTGACCTGATTTTAAGGTTATATTTTGTATTCTTCTTGTATAATTCATTTCTTAGCGTGCCTGCTTTGGTTTTTCGGCCTTTTGTAAGATGAGCATGTCCTGTTTCTCCTGCATAATTCGCATTAGAGCGGAGAGTTTGTCAAATGAGCACCTTCCGCATAATTTCCGTAACGGCATAGGCCGTTCCAGACTCTGTGACCTGTTGCATGGACAAGTGCAGCCGTTTCCGGAATACGGTGAGGACGCAGTTTTGGATTACAGTGCCTAAAGTCCTCCTTCTTATTTGAGCACAGATGTTTCTGATTAAAGCTTTAGATGGTCTCGGTGTTTGCTGGAAATGAGAAATCTGACATTTAACTCACAGGTCAACCTTCTAATGGAATATTCATATTCTGAGAACATAAAGGTTTATTTATTGATTGTTGCCAGTCATGCATTTAGGACTACTTTGGCCAACATAAGATGGCTCCTCATCCAGCTCCTTTCCTATGGGCTGTTCGGCTCACGCTTTGGTCAGGAGAAGAAGTGAGCCACAACATAAACATGCCATGTAACCAATCCACAAATGTCATGTCCAAAATCCCGACTACTTATTGGCAAAGGCAGTAATTATCACTGGGTACCTCGAGTCCTTGATGCCATGTATCCTTTGGAGGAAAACGTATAAGTGGGGTTTCACTGTGGATTTGGGGACTTTTGGGCAGGTTATAGGAACGTTCGGGAGGTAAGTTCTGCTCGCATTTTGTTAAAACGTTCTGTTTGTTCGTCGAATAAATTGACTTCAATCAACGATTAGGTTTCTCTCATGTCTTGCATCATCTCATGCAGTCTTAAGGTACAGATCAGGAAATCCTAGTTTAATCGCCTTTGCTCATGAGCCCACCACTGGTAGCCTGGCAGTGGGACTTGAGCCTTTAACCTTCTGTTTAATAGTCCAGTAATTGAACTGCTGCATCACCAGAAGGATGGGCCAGAGCGGTGGTTGGGTAGCCAGTTGATTACCTGGTAATCTGGTTCGGGTTCAGTAGAGTTTCCTTATGCTATCCTCTCACTGATCAGTGCTTTTTTTTCATGTAACACTGAGGTATTCCTACATGTTTCTGCCCTGACCCCTCTCTCCCAGAGCTGCTTTTTTAAAAACGTCTTTCCCTGCGATCTAGATAACGTGGCTGGCATTGTGTATAATAATAATAATAATAGAACTAGACGGTTTGTCCTGAGCTTGGATTACGAGGTCTTGTACGCTGCTCACAAAAGTTAGGGGATATTTCAGTATGAATTGTGCCCTCATTCTTGTGGAACGTATATCTATATGCCTATATATTGTGGATAACTGTGAGAGTCTCGTTGGTCATTTGTAAATAGGGATGATGATTGTATGCTACGCTCCGTTTTCTTTCTCCCTTTTAAGAACGATGATACAGCAGAGTTTGGACTGTGAAGGGGCACGTTGTGTATTTCGCCTTTTCTATTTGTAGGACTGAATCATTGCTTTTGAGCTTGTTTTTTTTTTTCTATGAGGATTGTGGATCTGGATAGCAGGCTGGAATTCGATTTGCTTTTAAGCTGGAGTGTTTTTCTCTTCACCGGGCACCAAACCCTATTATTGTAAGATATCAAGTGGAAAGAAATGTAATTTGGGTGTGGTGAAACTGCCTGCTTCCAATGGCTTATCAGTAAACGATGTGCTGAACTTTGCCGTGTGATGAGACCCCTGATAGAGGAGGCATTTTTGTGACGACTTGGAGCTGAAGCTGAAGAAAAACGACCTGTGCGAGCCAAAGAGGAAACCGCCTTGATCTTTAACACTTTCTGCTTCTTGGTAGGACTTTTTGTTTAAAGGTTTTTGTTTCCCCTGAATGGTCTGAACCAACTACAAATGGACTAAACACCTTTACGATGTAAAAATACACGACTGTGACATTTTCTGCCATGTAATATCGAGATGTAACAAACTGAAGAGTTTTATGTCTGTACAGCTTGATTTCGGGTTAATAAGACTGTATTCAATTTTCTAACTTTTGGTCTTGGTTTTTATTCCCCCTAAATATTTCACATCGTCACTACACACTAATTATTTTTGTCGTCCTTCAAATCAAAACGTGCTCGTTCATGTAGGTCCTGTGTAATGCATCCAGTTTGGCAAAGATTTAATTTGTTTTCTTTCCTACAAACCCATTATGTTTTCACCCCCCCAGTCCTCGATTGTCCTGTAGAATGAAACGTTTAACACTGGATACTGGGAATCATTTAGAGTATTCATTAGGTTACCATTTATGGTCATGGACCCACCGATTACAGATGTCTAGTAAGTTTCTGCATTATAAAATGACAAAATGAATGAACTGGGATCAGGAGCAGTACACGTTGTACAGTATATTAACACTGAATAACAGAAGTTTGTCCTGGAATGTTGCAGGACAGACACGTCTTTCATAAATAAAGTCACTTCTGCTCACTGGTTGGATAACTGCAGAGTGGAGAATCTGTAAATCTGATTTAACCAGCCAGACCAGTTGGCTTCTCACCAAAACAGTGGTGCCAGTTCCTGACAGCATTCCCTCAGAAATGTTGCTGTGTATTAGCCATTTGTCAGACTTTTCCCATCGGTTTGAAATGCTGCATGTGCACAAGGCTCTTGTCGACATAATCAGCAGCGGTTTTGTTTTCGAAGGAAATTTGGAGCATTTTCAGGGCTGGGGTTAAACAGCTAAACGGCCATAACAGTTGGAAAAAGGCTTCCAGTTTGCTAGGGACCACAAAAAGTGGACTCTGGAGCAACGGACTAAGGTCATGTGGTCTGATGGACGTGTCGGAGTAAGGAGGAAGTGTGTGAACACATCACCCATACGCGTCCCCTCTACAAACCTCTGGAGACATCATTATAATCTGGGGTTGCTTCCGTCGGTCAGGGCGAGACTGGTCAGGAGGTTATGTGATAAAAAATTAAAGCAGCTGAAGGAACTGAATGAAGACGTTAATTAATTTGTTCTCCTCTGAAGCAACTGGCGTATTCCGGGACGACAAGGGCAAGACCAAAGGGGCTCCACTTGTGAAGGTTGGTGGTTACCACAGTCTCGACCTGAACCCGTTTGAAAGACTTTGGTATGTTCTGGAAGATGCTAAAGATGCCTTCACCCAGTGCTTTGACGTTCCTGTCGTCAATATGGAATGCAGCTCTGGACCAAATAACTTGTGGGTTTGATGAAACAATGCTACAGCAAACGTGCGCCCTAATCGAAGCAGTTGTTTACAGCATTTGTGACCCAGCGGTGTAGCTTCATGTGTAGGTCAGAAAACAGTTTGGTCCCTCACCCTAAAGTGTATCGGATGTATATCTAACTACTGGTACTATATATTGTAATAAAACCGACTAGTGAAATTGGTGGCATTGATACCAGAGCAAGCTGTTTAAATGTTATTTAATAGCGCTTTTAAAACGTATATCTCGCGTTCTTTCGGACGCCATGTTAGCAGCTTTCTCTCTCCCCTTCTGTTTTTGTTGTTTGAGATGTGTTGCTGTTCCAACACCAGCCAGCAGATGGCGACATTTGTACAGCTTTGAATGTGACTGAAAAAAACATCCTGGTTTTTGTGTTCAATAACATATATCGTATTTAAATATAAACTTATAAACCATTTCAAAATGTTCGTTTTAAAATCGAACACATGCCACGTTAATGCTTTAAATACTCTCTTCAATTTCACATCTGATATCGGTCTCATGGCTCCGAATCCGTTTGATTTTCCGATGAACTGGTTCAAGAAAACTCATTTAAAAAAAGACATCAAAACGTGAACAAATCAGTCATTTAAAGAATCAAATATCCAATAATTAAATTCCTTTCGTTTAAAGAGGTGGCGGGACGTTTTTAAAGGACAGTTTATAAGCTGGTGTAAATACAAAGGATTTGCCTTGTTACTATTTAAATGGATTGCAGGAGGCAGAAATGAATGCTATATAAGCATCTTATTTAATATCACTACGTTTGTTTTTGTGTAACATTTTTTTTATTGGATACAGTTTATGTACAGTTTGTGTTTCTCCATAGAATACCTCATCTGAGCAAGTTCGGTGCATCAAAACATTAGCTTAAAGTGCAAAAGAAATGTATGAATAAATCTTTAAAAGGGTTTAATCAATCCCCTAAAGAAACACTTGGCCATGGTTTTATGTTTGACATCTTTACAGTCGTGAACAGGGTTCGTATAAAATGCATTATAGCCATTAAACATTCGTCCATAAAGTGAGGAGGGTAAATGAAACAGAAAATTTATTATTATCATTATTATTATTATTATTATTATCATTATTATTATTATTATTATTATTATTATTATTATTATTACTACCGAATCTAAGGTTGAGTTCAAGAGAAATGCAAAATACGCGCAACAAAATGGTACATTCCAACAGATCTATCGCCATTTAATAATACTTGATTTGGTAAATTACCGATTAAAATCTATCTTCATCTATAAGTATAGCTATTTTAATCTTAGTCTATTCGTATGAACAGATTAACTCGTTCCAAATTTTCACATCCATGTTCTTTATGGGGGCACCCCGTTCTTGGACTTTACCAGTGTGGAGTTTGCATGTTCTCCCCGTGTCCGCGTGGTTTAGTCCGGGGTTTTTCCTCCCACTTTATAAAGACACGTGTTAGGTTAACTGGTGTCTCTAAAGTGTGAGTGTATTTGACTAGTCATTTAATATAACCCCGATTCAGTCATGAATAGCTGGATGTGACTGTAACTAAATAAATAAATCGTATGGTGTGTGTGTGTGTGTGTGTTGTCTTTCTAAGGGGGGAGGTAAGGTCTTTGAGGGTAATCAGAGCCATTGTTGTCCTGAAGGCCATGAACTTGGCCTTTTCAATGTGTGTGTGTGTGTGTGTGTGTGTGGGTGTGTGTCCTATTTCCCCTGCGGTCTTGCTATAAGCTCAGTACATGTCCATATTATCTCTCCATCCACGTGCTGCTCTTTTATTCGCCGCTCTACTAAAACCCTGGAAAACCAGATTTTAGGGAGAAATTGGACTAAATGTGAATGTTTCGGTTTACAACGAAAAAAAGAAAATCCACATTTTAATTTAAGTCTGTTTATGTGCGTATCTGTAAACTGATAAGAAAATCCCATCTAAATCCGGTTTTAACGCGCTGCAATGCAAATGTGTCACGGTGTCTTTATATTTTATTTATCTAACACACGGGCTGTTTTGAACCATTTTTACATTTTAGTTTTAAAAAAGAAACCGTGCTTTCAGGCTGAACTGGATTTTTCTTTGATTAAGATTTCAGCTTTTAAGCACGTGTGAGGATATAATAATAAAATATTGAATCAATGTTTTATATGCGCAAATGACAATTAAAATCGTTTATCTACATAAATATCATTTATATTATTATTATTATTATTATAATTATTATGTTGTTGTTGTTGTTGTTATTTCTGGCATTGCTGTTGATTTGTATTATTTCCTTGTTATTATTATTATTATTATTATTATTATTATTATTATTATTATTATTATTATTATTATTGTTATTATTATTATGTTATTGCTATTATATTTATTGTTGCATTATTTTTGTTATTATTA
>JAUZST010002572.1:0-17920 GCA_034779995.1 Parotocinclus haroldoi | reverse complement strand
CCCCCCCCCCCCCCCCCCCCCCCCCCCCCCCCCCCCCCCCCCCCCCCCCCCCCCCCCCCCCCCCCCCCACACCATTAATCAAATTAATACCACTAGTTCAGATGTTAAGCACTGTGACCTTGGCCAAATCTCAGATTCACTAATGTGTCTGAGGTCTACTGAGAAGCGACAGCCAAATTCTCACTGCTTTTGGAAAAGGAATTCATGCAAATCAAAGCCTATAAAATAAACCAACAGCTTGCTCAATCTTTTCAGTGGCCGGTATCAACGTTAGTCCACAAAAGGAATTAATCTAAAGGTGACAGACATACTGAAATTACTTACTGGCTCTTATTCTAAATCAATATATACACTGTCAAACATTGTACAACTATGAGTTAGCCAAATACGTTAAATGTTATCTAAAATTAATGGGTTGGAAATGTAAAAATACGCATGTCCCAAGCCAAGTTTCTGCTTGTTTTTCCATCAACAGTAGGCATAAGTTGTTGGTCCAAGAGGAACAAAGGTCTCCCCAAAAACTGACATCAAATATGATTCATTTTGCAGTTGGAGAGGCAAATGTGCAACAGTAGGCATTAAAACAATATGGACTGCTTACCCTACAGCAAGGCTGCATGGGATGTCTCTCAACATCGGGATCGGAGATTCCACTGGCCTGGGGAAAGTAAATGCAGCATATTACACTGCTCTCAAAATGGGACGCCCACACTCAAAGCAGCACTTGATTTGTTTTTGTTTTGTTTTTTTAATTAAACTAGAACATCAGGAAAGTAACCAACAAGGCAAGGAACATTGTTTTATATGCAAATGCAACTTATTTAATTTGTGAAAATGCACTGTATAAAAGGCTGAAAGTGCTGGACTATTTGAAAGTTTCCTAATCTTGAAAGTGCACATCCTGTAATTTCCCAGACTTTACTTTAATGCCTCTGCAACACGATTTTCCTGAATGGGAACCTGGCATCAGCACTTTGAACATCCCAAGGTGTTATTAGCAGACACTGGAAAGCTGGAACAGTACAGAGAAGACCTCTGACAACAGCAAGAGTTAACTGCTACTTGACTTTATTGGCATCAGGAGCAACAAAAAGCTGAGCAATTTCTTGTTGTCACTGGACGTCAGATATGCATGCAGACCACAAAATTAGCTCCATCGTGTTTGACTGCATACCTGTTGACCAGTGGTATGCATTCCGTTATCTGCTAAACACCGTACAACCCATTGAAGGTGGGCTGATGAGCATCGTCACTAGACCAGTGAAGGGCGGTCAACTGTCCACTTATCGAATGAGGCAGTTCAGTTTGCAGCCTGACAATCACGGTGCCCTGATCTGGCGTGAACATTGAATACAGGAGAATCCACGTTTCATGCGTGAAAGGGACTCCCTCAGTGGAAGTGGAATCATAGTTTGGGATGGCATCAACATTGGTGGTCACACTAAGCTCCATGACATTAGAAATAAACCGCTGACTGCAGTCAGATACTGAGATGAGGTCCTGCAGCCTATCATCAACATGCTTCAGGAGGTGGTAATTGAACAAATAGACTGGCCTTTATGTTGTCCAGACCTGAATACCATTTAACATGCTTGGGATGTACTGGGAGGACATCTGGCAAACCGTTCAGTACCTCCCACAACAGTTCTTGAGCAAGAGTAGCAGTGGATCCCACAAAAACTGCTGGACAATCTTATCCTGCTTGTCCCATCACTGTGTGTTTCAGCAGTCTTGAGTGGCCATACACCCTACTGAACAGTCAGTGTGTGGCACCTGTCCATTTTGAAATACTTCTATTCACCCCCATTAAATGTCACTTGCTGCTCAATCACAATAGAGTTTTTTTTTTTTTACTTTAGGTGCATTTGTAGTTAAATAAAATCAAATGATTCTTTTTTTAATCCATTAATCTTCATTTTGAAATGAAGTTTGAAATGAAGTGAAGTTGTTGGTAGCCCAACAGGTGGTAACCCAGACCAGAAGGTCCAGGTTTCAAAACCCACCTCATCCAGGTTTGCCACTGTTCTGTTGGGTCCTTGACCCACAACTGCTTGGTTTTTAAGTCTGTATCAATTGGTAGTCGCTCTGGATAAGGGTGTCTGCTAAATGACAAATAAATCCCCCAATTGTTGTGAGCAGTGTATAATTCTAATTTCAGTAAGATGGTGTTAATTAGGCAAACTGTGGCTGCAAAAGGAAGTAGGGAAAAAAAAAAAAAAAAAAAAAATCAGCTTCTCCTTACTTATTTAGTAGAATCGGATCAGCATCAAGCGATAATGCACCTTGAATCCCATAGCACAGCTCAGGAGAAATCTTGGCTCCCTGAAAGAAAAAGCAGCCATACAAAGGTTCATCATATCCATGCCAAATCACGGTAAAAGCAGATTTAGTTTAGGTGCTGCTAAAGGGAGAATAGCATACCTCATGAGCTTCTGTAAGGTAGAGTTCTTGGATGAAGTCACACAGAGGGTGGGATTTCCCCACAAAAACCAAATCACTGCCCAAACTATTCCTCCTGACTGAGAGAAAACGTTCGTCAGAAAGTGTCAACATACACTTACCAACCCTCTGTTGTTCAGGATGGACAAATTCAGCAATAGAAAGTGTACATGTGTAACACTGGCCCACACAAAAGCAGCATCTAAAATTACTCACCTTCATCTGGTGTCAAATCAGGGTAGACGTTCGCTAAGGCTGCCCGCAGCCTACGTTCGTCAACAAATGGCAACAAAGCGACACCTTAAATAATAAGAAAATGTGTTCATAATTGAGGGACAAACGGGGAGGAATAAGGTGCATTTATATAAGACCATAGTAACCTTGCCAGGCAAATTTCTTCCCGTTCAAATCAATGGCAAAATCTTCAGGATAGAAGTCAATAATAGAAGAATTCTGTTAGGAGAAAAGATAGGACGATGCTTAGCATAACTTTATAGAGCTTCTGCATTTGTCAGTACATTTAAATTACACTCACTGGCTCAGTCATCAATGTCCTCCATGTTGGTGGCAGGAAGTTTCCACTGGCAGCAGGAAAGACTCCCATCAGCTGTTCTAAGGGTTTGAACTACAAAAGCAAAACAGTCATGCACAAATGGATAACCGTGCTTGAAGCTAAACTATTTTATACAGTGAACTTATAAATTCACAAATATGCCACTCATCTTCTTTAAACCTACCGGCATCGTCTCTTTTTCAAACTCCGTGAACATGCCCATGATGTCTTTAAAGTCTGATGCAAACGGGGCATAGTGAAATGGAAAGTACCACTTCCAGGATGCGCAGCCCTGTGAAAGTGTCAATTATTTAAGTTAACAATAATTAGGCTGGTACAATCAGGTTTACTACACTTATGCCATAACAACAAGGTGTTCAAATTTAAATTAAGAATTCTTATAGACATTTCAAATCCAGAGAAGAACAATTTCACCAAGCACGCCTGCCACCACGTGTTCCCCAAAAAAAAAAGTCAACTTCAATTAGGTTAATTTGAGTGCTTTACAATTCCAAAAATGAGCCCAACCAATGTTTTACACCGTGCTCACACTGTAATATTCATTCCCATTTGCATCAAATTGGTTCAAATTGGAAAGTATATACACTGTACAAAATCCTGATTTTACACAACTGACATTTTTACATTTAGCAGATGCCTGGAACCTTCTTCACTGCTACTGAACCACTCTCGAAGTTATTGGTGATTTGAATAATGGTTGTTTGGGGTGTTCTTACAAGCAACAATGTCCTTGCCAGTGAAACACTTGTTGCAATCCAATGTTGACTGCACATGTTTCTTTGGAGACAATCATGGCAAACAGAAGAAAAACCATAAGAAGAAAAGCACATCTACTCTAAGCAAGCAGTCTGCTATTCTAATCAGCATGATCGTGACATTCGCCGTTTTGTCCTCATTAACCTTTTCTTTATATTAAAAAAAAAAAAAAAAAAGAGAGAGAGAAAAGATGTTAGCAGGCAATTTTGTAGGGCTGGAATGCATCAATTTTTGTGATAATGTAATTTTCATGGCAAAAGGAAGGAACAACCAGAAGGAAATTATTATCATTGTTACTTTCACTGTTAAACTAAATCACAAGGATCAGATTTATATATAAACAGAACATGAAAATGCTGTGTTACATCACCACACTTACACTAACACACTCACCTGGTAGTAGTATCGAAGAACCCAGCAGAGACCCTCCACATAAGACTTCACAACTTTTTTGCGAAATTCTTCATCAGTCTCATTCACGTCAAATTTGTTTTTGTAGTAGCGTTGTTTCCAGCCTGCTTCCCATAACCTATAGCAAAATCATTTCAACATATTAAGTGCTATTAATTACAGTTTCACTGCTAGATTATGTAGAGCACTTGTAATTATGGTCTGTGCCCAAAATTCTCGATTCCCTACACACGCAGCACTTAGCTTACTAGGCACAAAAAAATAGGACATTTATCATGTTGCTCAATTTGACAGTTGCACAAGTAAAGTCACATGGTACAAGATATTTATTTTATAAATGCACTTTAAATTTCGTTATACAAATAAACTTGCCTTGCTTAAATCACTGCCATGCGAGCTTTTAAAATAAGACAATTTCTCCAAGTACAGAGTATATTTTACTTAAATGTTATTTATACATTAACCCTCGGTCCGTTGACAGGATTATGTACCGGTAATTTGTGTTCAGATACATTTTGGAACATCAGTGCTTTAACTTTAATTCAAAATGTATGCATGCATGTATGAAGCTTGTTTGTTTATGGGACCAATGTTGAGGCATTTGATGATGGAGATTTCTGTTGTATTTTCCTACTACTTGGTCAACCAAATAGTGCAATACTGATGTGGGAGTAGAGATAGTTCAGTAACAGCCAAGTCTTCAGTGTAGAAGCTCTTTACAGCAACTGAAAACATGCATGTCAAATTAAGCCATTAAATGTTCAAAAGACTGCATTATCAACATAAATGGGATTTTACATTTTTGTTTATATTTCTTGGTGCACTTCGTGTTACTTGAAAAAGTTAAAAGAACACATTTCGTGAAATTAATGTAGATTAATTTAAAGTCAAATAAAGCCAATTACAAACAGGCCCAAGTAGACAGTTTCCCTGTTGGATTGATTAAAAATTACACTCTACATTAGAAACTAGATCATTTTCTACCAGTGAACCTGGAAGACCAAAAAGAAACAAATGCATATGAGTAAACATGCAATAGCACTGAACAGAATTAAATGGGGAAAGAATATGATACATTTATTTCCATTAATATTAAGAGATTTTCTGTCAAAACATTAAGCTTCCTCCAAGCATATTCATATAATCATAAATGGTCCAGCGGCTGGGGAACATGACTATGTAATTACACCATCCGCCAAGCTGATTCTCAGCTTGATTTCAATGGTGAAGGAAATACATCATACCAGTTAGAATACAAATTTAGTCCAAAGGACGTAAGAGCAGGAAAATTCACAGCATGTTTCATTTTCAACATTAACAACTTTAAAACAGACTACCATTATATATTCAGTTGAAAGAAATGGAAGATTAAAGAAATGTGCAACACTTCTTCACCTGACATTATCTTCAGGTTCTGGCTCACTGTCACTGTCCTCTGCTTTCCGTTTCAAACCTTGGTCCAGCCCCTCACTTGAACCTCCAGAAACCTAAAAATAAACAAGTTCATAAGTTCGTATAATGGCCAGATCAGTTTAAAGATGCAACATGCCACATTAAATACATCACAAAGCTTACCAGACTGATGCTGTGTTGATTAGTTACAACAGCAAGGTCATTCATCTTGAGATTTAAATGACGTTTAGAAGAATGTGTGTTTTAAGCATGTAGTTGCATAATGACTTATGCTTATTACTTGAATCTACCTTTTAACTTTTGCTACCAAACTAACTAAAATTAAGCCAAGGCATTTGGCTAAACATTATTCCTTTTTCTTAAAATGTCTAAGCTATAATTTAAGTACCAGTTTACAGACATGCTTCTAGACTAACACTTAAGATGTGGAAAATCCAGATTTTCTCAGCTGCTAATAATTTGAAACGCGTGAGAATTTAAATACCAAAATTCTTCAAATGGACCATGTCCATTTTTATAACTTAGAAAGAAATATTTGATAATTGGATATATGCAAGCAACTCTGCAATATGGGATCCATTTCAAAATAACCAATAACTGATGTGCCAGTGTGGCAATATATTAGGCTTTACCAACTGGCACAACACATGCAGTTTGTAGACTACACTGAATCACAATTAACAGATTACAATAGACTACACTACAAAAATGCTTCTACCAGGCAGCAGGTTAGAGCTGACATTTTCCTGGCAGCTTGTTGATAAGAACTGGTCAACAATATCAAGCAGGCATTAGTATGTAAGCCCAGCGTTTATAGTTCTGCAGTAAAACAAGTAGATCTCCCAAACTGAATGAGCTGCAGTGCAGCAATGCTCTAAAACAGCATGGGCTGCTGGAACATTACAAGGATATATAAGACATAAGATACAAAGTGAGTAAGTAAAGGTGCTAGAATTTGCCTGATGAACAATAAACTATCGTGGAACATTTGGAACATTTACAGAAACATGCATTCTAACTGTAGACATAAAATTACAATAGCAATTTATATAAAGAAAGTAAACTCCAGAATCAAGAATTGCAAAAAGCTTAGGGGTAAAAAGAACTGTAATAGCAATAGAGACTCATACCTTGTCCCCATTTCTCAGCATGGCTTTTAGTGAATCAGCAGCATCCTATAGGAGTGAAAGTAAACTTTTTTTGTAAAAACTTTTATTAAAAGGCCTGAAGAACACAGGCATTACCTGACCACCCCCTACCATATCCACATCTACCATCTTATTCATCATGTATGGGAAAATGTATACAAGCAGCCACGGTGACCGTGAGGGTATACGTCAAAGTACACAGTTAAACAACGTTTGAAAACCACCTGATCAACGTCTATACACTTTAATGGCAGAAGTCGTAACAATGAAATAGAAATGGTGTCTCAACTCCAGATATTGCATCCATAAACAACAGGTAAAATTAAAAAGTACATTTGAACTGCATTTGAAATACATTTGTCTTGTACTGACGTTTTGTTTACTTTATAAATTTTCATGAGTACTGATTTACTTGCATCAACTACGGGCACAAGTCGGTTTCGTGTACGAACAGTTTCAGGTGTCACTTCTCTGATAAGATATGTGAAATAGAAACTTAGCATAGTCATTAAAATAGTTAGGTCATTGTTTATACCTTGTTCCGTTGGTAGTGGTTTCCTTGCATCCTCATGTCATAGGCTGTGTGGCGAGCGTTCTGCACAGGCATTGGCCTATCGTACCCTCCCAGAGCTCGAGGAGCAAACTGCCCTCCAGGAACATATGCTGGGCCTTGTTCTGCCTTCACAGAAACACGGTGATTTACAAAATGTAGTCTTGATTGTATATGGTTTTAAACATTTCTCTGATAAGTTGAAGCATACAGTTCATAAGTTTGCAATTTGACTTCTCAATTAAGAGGTTTTAAGTAGTTCAGCAGAGTACAGGTTCACATGAACCTTTTTTTTAACAAATAAGAAACTACATGCACGTTTTCTACTTTGACCTCCTCATAATGCCACTTCAAACTCCATCAGGGCACAGTTTACTCAAGCCAAGATTATTAGTTTCATGCAGTTTGGATTTCATATTATAACTATTAACAAATTTGAAAAAAAAAAGTTAGCTGACTGCCTATATGAGCATAACTACAGGTTTTAATTATTATTCAATATTAATATTGTTAATGGAAACGTTCAGATTTCAGCCATAACATTTCTGGCTCAAAGAGGGGAGAGATGTTTCTTTTTACATTTATTAGATTCATTTAATGTTGCATCAGCATCAATGGCTATTTTCACAACAGACAAGGTTATTTTGACACTAGTTTTGGGTAGTGACCGGTCGACCTAATGTCTAGGAAATGTGGGAGGAAAGAATTAAACTCACTCACAAAGGGAGGAACTGAATTATCTACACGGTCAATCCATGCACATTAGCGCATGCCTTTCAGTGGAATATTTTGGCTGCCTTTGCACTACATACACTTTAAACACCATGCACTCTTGTTTCAAACAATGGGTTTAAATAGCAGAGGATATGATGAATTTATTAGCTGATAAGGCCATGATGAGAGGTGGGATGAATGGATGCACAGAGTTGTGTACTACATGTACTTCATGCAAGAATTTTAATTTTAGTGCCTAACATTCTTACCACTTTAATGGAGGAAATTGTATGCAAATGCCCATGTCAAATAAACATCCTACTATTTATGTAGAATAAACACTGTACTGTAGGGCATGCTGCTTTCTGAACCACAGGCTGATCTTTAATTAGCACATTCTACGCTTCATTCAAAAAGCCAATTGAACAATTCTAGCAAACCATCGACAATAAAAAATAAACACCACAATTGTTCTTCACATCGCCAGTTCTACAAGTCCAGCCTGCTACATAAAGTTAGTCCAGGTTACATGAATTGTTCCACTGTAATAAATTGGAGCACACTAAATTGGTCTGCTTTAGAATTGAAAGACAGGAACAAAATAGCTATTGAGAACCAGGCAAATGAATTAATAACTTAATATGGATTACTGTATTTAGCATATACATTTCAAAGAGTTATTTAAAAATGAAAAACTAAGCTTGGCCCGATTTCAGAAAACGATGTATACGATTTAAAGGACACTAACTTTCATACGTTTCTTCTTCTCCTTTGCTCTCCTTTTAAAATGTTCCTGTTGGGAAAAGTTGGGGGGAAAAAAAAAAAAAAAAAAAACAAATCACTAAACTGTAGTAGTAATCTCAAGAAATAGTTTGTCGGCATACATGCAGTTAAAAATTGCTCGCATGCCTCATCTTCTTTGCGTTTCCTGAAGATGTTATCCTCAGCAACTCCCACAGCCTGCATGATGAGCTCAACTCGCTCCAGGTTGACGAAGCCATTCTCAGTGAGGTAGCCCTAAATGACAATGCTGTTCATTAGGGATTCATTCTGTAGCTTTAGTCAGACAACTTTTTTCAAAAGGTTATTTACCCCAGTCTTGTGCACAACATCCTTGTAAATGCCTACTAACCGGTCGATGGCACCCTCTCTAGAAGAAACACAAATAAGGGAAGATATTTGAGAAAGATGTAAATGAAATGCATAGGAAGTAAAGTAACACTAAACTTTTTAAGTAGTTAAATAATAAACAACTAAACCCAAATGACAAAAAAAAAAAGCTGGGCCGAACCTGGAATTTTTAAGTAAACGGACCTGTATACAAAAGGTTTGTTGGTTTGTTTAATTGGAGTTTTTATTTGTGACTTTTCCACCAATTACAAGGTTACTTTATAGTGAAACAGAGCGACTACAGATCACTTGTGTTAGTTTTTTTTCGTTAGAATTATTAATTCTAACAATAAAGGAATGTTATAAGTCAGAAAAAAATTACGATTTACAGTAAATAGCCGTTTTGTCCACTCAATGTATAGGATATAACGTTCTGTAAGCTCGGTACAGACGGAGCATGTGTGATACGAGAGTGATGTATGGGGTGCTATGTATGGCGTGTTAAGTAAAGAGAACATTCGATTACTTCAGCGTGTTGCTTGATTATTCAACAGTTAAAAACAATATAATAGCGCATTTACTCAGCAGATGAATACACACCAAAAATGTAGTTAAGTGTAAATGTAGTTAAAAATGAAGACAGACTAGAGCATCGCCCACCTGAGTCACTACTTGCCGATATGACAAGTTTTGGTTTGCGATGTTGTGTTCGCTGTTTGTGAAAGTTTCATTATAGACTGAATTCATTCAAGCTCTATGATGCCACCCAAACGTTCTGCAAGTTCTTGGGCAAAATTAGTGTACAAATACTTATAGCGTCCCTACTTAACGGATTTTCATTTATTTATCGCAGGGGTTACGTTCCAGGACCACTGTATATTAGAATAGAATATAATTGGTCTTAACTCCAGGCAATGCTGCATGCCTATGAGCAAAGGAAAATGCCAGCAAGTGTGTGAGAGACTGTCTAATGGTTAAACTCTAGTGATGTTTTGGCCATTTAAGACCATTTTAACTTGGTTGATGTATTGAGATGTGTTTGTATAAATTACACACATTTGTATTAATCACTATACGCTGCTAATATGTAACAAGCTGTAAATGAATATCAGAATACATCTTCCCTCTCCAAAATTGCCTACCTCAATACACTAATTTAACATGCTCAGGAAGCAAACCCTGATTGCTGATCTACTGAATTTTGCACAGCAAGGCATTCAAGTGTAATGCAGTTTATAGACTAGGAACTTGGGCATTCCATTGGGTGTACAATTAGGTATTGGGTAGTCTGACTACATTTATCTGAAATTACTTTGTTTAAAGAATAAATAAATAAGAGACAACTAAAAGCTCAAACCTGATCTCTAAAGAAGGTAAGTGTGGCAGGAAATCATTCCCCACAAAAAAGCACATGAAGACCCAGTCATCTACACTCCTTTCAAAGCTGAAGGGAAAAGGCAGACTAGCCATTGTCAACTCTCTCTCCAGATACTGCAGAGGAATAGAAACACACAACTTAAAAAATTATAATTACAAGCTGTAAGACCTATGAGGCAGCATTTTTACTGTGTGCAAGTTTGGGCGTTGATGTAAACGAACCTCTCGCAGAACACACAATCGAATGAATATAAACTCCTGTTCAGATCCTGGCAAAGAGTCTGCAAATTCATCATGCTGTGAGGATGGTGAGACATGACAGATTAAAATACTTTATTTACTGGGGCAGTCCAGCCATTCCCAATTCACAGCAGGCATATATCTTCTAATCACCTCTCCTTTCTTTTCCCGGGCCACTCCTTGGCACTCTTTCATTTCATGGCCCACTTGCCCACAAAGAGCACATGGTCTAGGTTTATTGGGTTTGAACTCCTCTCTGATTATGGTGAAGTTGGGTTCGTGTGTCGCCAGTCCCAACATGATCAGATCAGCTAATGAGGTAAGAAGCAAGCAGATATAAATGGACAATACATTTCACAACATTCTACAAATACGACCTTGTCAGCACAGGGTGAGCACCACAAAATGACTAACAAAACTAACAAAGGGAAGCACAAACTGACCAACTAAAAAAGGACTACCAGAGAAGTGGGCAATTAATTTAGTAGTCTAATAGTTGGTAAGATCTTCGCATTTGCATTACATTTCTCGCTCTACCTATAATTGATTTTACAGGAGAGTTAAAAACATGATGGCAGAATGAAAAAGAAAGTGAAGTAGGATTTCACCTTGGGTGTGTTAAAAAATGCTACTTTGCACATGGAAAAATATAAAAAGTGAAAATCCAGTTTTATTGTGATTTCAAACAAATACCCTGGGAGACCCAAGGAACGGTAATCAAAACAGTGACTTCCTAAATGAGGCAATCACCTTTGTACTCAGTGCGATTTAGAAAAAAATGCATAGAAATAGTCAAGAATAGTGCAAAGGCTGATGCTGACAGACTTATGTCAACTATCCAGATTAATGAACCGATCAATTAGTCATTTGTTTCAATAATTGATATATTATTTGACTAAGGCAACCCTAAACCAAATGCATGCTGAATTAAAACAATTCAACTTAAAACTGCAGAGTATCAATCAAATTGCTAGACCTTCTACAGATGCCTTCTTGTCAAACATTTAAAACCATACCATTCTGATTATTGCTGTTGCCTTGGAGATATTTACTATCAACATTCAGAAAAACTGTAATGAAACAGATCTCTTTAATTGTAAAATATAAGCTACAGGCACCATCATCCTTTATTGCTGTATCGATAACAATAGAAAATAAATATCAGAAGGTGCATGCAGCCACTTGGCACATTAACGAACAGATCGCTACTTGATGAGTAGGAGGTGCACATTTCACCATAATGCGCATCTTTACGTACAAACAATGACAAGCAGCTGCAATTAAGATATATTTAACCATCATGCCTGGTGCACTTAATCTCTGCAGTCCTAATTACATGCACTGCACACCTGATTAATGGGCTTCCTACATTCACACAATGACAGCTTTCAACAGTAGGGACACTTCAGAGCTGCTGAAATGAGGGAGTGTGCCAAGCTGCTTTCAGACCAAACTAGATGCAATATTTTATTCGCCCTTCTCCAACAAGTGAATCATACACCACTGATTGCAAGTCTTTATATTACATGTCTGTAGTAATTGCTTCTATTCACAGCAGTTTCTTACCATTATTAGGCAGTTCAATAAATGGCCCTCAAGCATCAACAAGCCCATTATAGCAAATTTTGCCAGTGCAGAAGGCAAAAAATGAGGGAGAATCTAAACTTCAGTATTATAGCATAACATGAGGCTCATTAGAATGAACAAATACCGAAAAACAATTCACTTACCATCAGCACCACAGAGACAGTGATGTGTATTGGGGTCGTGGTTTGGCTGAGCTGAAAATGAAGTGATTTTTTTTAAATAATTAGGGCTATCAAAGTAAACATTTTACCAATATGTTTAACACTCAATGACATCTTTACTGCTTGTGCTGCATAACACCAGTTGTTATGGAATCTAAAAGAATACTACATGCTACAGTGAGCACAGTTCACCTGGAGAGAACAAAATTCATAAGGGTGGTAAACCACTTTAGATACGTCATTAAACATTCGAGCCATTATTAATCAACAGATTCCATCACAAAAAGTACATGTTTAAATTATATTTGCACAGCAGGCATAGTCGCACAAAACTGATCTCATAAATTAATAAATAAAAGTTTGTCAGTTCACACTCTGGTATGTGACCTATATCAGACACTTCTCAACAACTCAACTCAGCAGTTCATGCTGAAACTGACTTCGTGACACACTGTACAGATACAAACAACAGAAAGACAAAACAGAAACGGGCCCTTTTTAGTGGACATGTTAAAAAAGATCATGTTAACGTGACCGTTTGTTCCTTGCCCTTGGTTCCTTTAAACTTCGTTTTTAAATGCCACAAGTGGTGCAGCTCAGACCTGTAAATATCAAATCTGATCACTTCGCAAGATAAATGTTACATATGATGAAAGACCAGAGTTCGACTACTTTTACCTGTTAAGTAATTGTAGCCTGACACTAAATGCATGGCACACTTGTATGTCCACTTTTGATATCCACTTGTATGGATATGTAATGTTATTTTGGGGTGACAAGAGCAAGCAAGAAAATGTAATGAACACAAAACGCTGTTAATGCAACTATATATACTTAATCATCTGCCTTATGACTTGTTTGTTTGACCATCTTCTACCACACCAGCAGGTACTTCTATGATAATGGCAGGAAGAGAGTCCGACTGACTGGGGAAACTGACCTCTATAAGCATTTAAAGGAACCTACCCCTTTGTCTCCGGATGAAATCCATGATCTTATGTTCTCCTTCCCCAGGAACACTGGCATCAGACAGAAAGACCTGAAAGGCAGGCATTTTAGTAATCAAACATTCAAGAGGTGAGGGCCTACAGGGGAGGCCTAATCCTCACTACAGAGGAACAGAGGCTACAACTTCAATAGAGTAAGTGCAGTGGGACCTACAGTGATGGTCCTCCATCCAGGATCATTGGTCAGTCTGTCCGCAACGTAGTAACGCAAACACCTGGCCAAGTTATCCATAAACTCTGTACCCTTTAAATGAAACACATTGCAAAACAACTGTATAAATTTATTTACAAAACAAAAGACAGCTAAACAATACCATCGCAAATCAGAATTAAGAACAGTTTTGCCTTCGCATACTACAATGTATTAGGTTGGTTGGTGGGGTTTAACGTCACTTCAGCTCTTTGGCCATTTCGTGGCATGAAAGGTCCTGTCTTACTCGGAGTATTGTCTACTGTTATCTTGTCCTTAAAATGTGGGCTCTACAACGTATTATTATAAAAATGATTTAGAAAATTACTTTTCACTTACAGGAGTGATACAATTGCTGTCAAACCGCTCTTTAATCTCTTCAGGTGGCAAGTATCCACCTAAAAAAAGGAGAACATGTTGGTGTTAAGGAAATTACCATAGATGTTGGAATGCATTTAAACCAGTGCTTTGATTTTGCATTTAAAACAGATCTAACTTTAGGATGGGCTGTACCAAACGCTAAGAATATAAATGCAAATGCTATGGCATCTTGGTACAAGATGGCATCTGAGTGTTTTGGAATCAGTTGCCTACAGAGATGGAGGGCAAAATGCAAGAATGTGTGCAGGATGTTGTATCAAATGCAAAATTAGTTCCATATAACAGGTATGGGTTACTTAACGGCTACCAGATGCAGTCTGTGGAATGGCACTTTGCGAATAGGAGGTTCTCCAAACACCATATAATATACTGTACTTCGCAATGCTTTATGTCATACTGTAGCGTACAAGGAACAATATACAGAGTGCTCCCCGTAGACTTATTCAGTATCAAAACTGACCACGTTTCATGTCTTCTGTCTATTAAGGCACATCACAAAAACAGTCTGAAGAAAGACCTGGCAACCTGAGATTTATCAGACACAGAGGACATTTTAATAACATAAATAATCTAAGCAGAGAACGCATCTTAAGCCATGCATCATGTCTCTAAGCGTGAATGACGATTAACAGAGCCTATGGTCAGAAACTAAATCTACAAAAACACATCCTTACCCCTTTGAAAAACTTCCTCCCGTATTCGCTTCTTTTCGTCAACAAGCTCCACTGCTTCTTTAGATGCCCGAAACCTTCTGGATCTCTGCTGGTTCATTTTAGCACGAGGAGCCTGAAAGAGAGGGGTCACAAACAACAATCAGCATACGCTATGACTGCGTGACTACATGCCAAAAGGAAATTTGAGGTCTTTGAGAAACTGACATTATTAAAGGGCGTATATAAATTGGGGCCAATTTTAATATTGTTAGTACATGCTGTTAGTACATCGATGTTTGACACATCACGCATGTGGATCACACTGTATCGATGTAATGCACATAAAACCTGAGCTCTTCATCCTTTACATAAATCCTCTCTATAATCATGGTTTTAGTCTAATGATGTTCAGAAATGTGAGAATTTGTATGCTGTTTTCATATTTCAGCATTTGTTTTTTCATTGTCCTTGGTATCCCAGTGATGCTTCAAGGATGCGTGTACCTAGAACACTTGGCCCATAGATGTTTTAGACACACTAGGCATAGTGAAAAAGGTTTTCCTACAGGCATGCATCACCTGTCAAGGATAGCAACCAAGATAAAAAAAAGCAGTTTATCAACAGATTCCATCACAAACAGTACATGTTTAAACTATGGTTTACATTTTCAAAGTCTATAACAAGTCAGTCAGTCTAAAGAGTCAGAATATACATCTAAAGTAAAGGTCAGAATTACTCGCGTTCCTAAATATAACCACCAGCGAATTTTCTTTGTGAATTTTTTAAGCAATATCACCACAATTTTTAACAGCCTCTTCCTTTATTTTGATCGATTTTGCCACAAGAGGCAGAAAACCCCAAAACAGGGACTATCACCCAGAGATTTGACACTTACGACGCCATCGATTGCCATGTACAACACTCGTCTTGGACGAACAATGTTGAAGAGTCTATCAATGTACTCAAAAATGGCAACCATCATTTCATCTTCATTCTTGGGTGCAGGTCTGGAAAAAGGAAAAACAAACATCACAACTGATATCAGAAAAGTCCCACAAACATGGTTTAAACTCCAGATAAACTAAAACACATACTTGTCTTCTGGATGTGTACATGGGTGGATGATTCCATTCATGTCCAAATAGAGGTTGTCAAACTCCACCTCATTTGGATTGGGCTTAGTAGTATCAACAGGTATTCGAACGCCGTTGCACTCCTTAGACTGGAAGAGACAATTAAACTTGAGCTGACCTATGAATAAAAAGACTGGAGGTTCTATAGCCTTATACATTCTATGGGTGAAAATACTTTGCCGATGTAAGAGTCCAGAGAAGAACAGCAACACCGGTTCATGCTGATAGAATGACAACAGGAAATCAAACAACCACCCTGAACATATACCATGTTGAACCCTGAAGCAGATGGGCTACAACTGAACACCACACCTGGTGCCACATTTCTCAGCAAACAACAGTATGATCCAAAAACAATAAGAGACCATTCAATCAAGAATCTCTCAAGCAGATTTTTGCTTTTTTTTTTAAAAAAAACAGTTTTATTTAGGTTCACTGTATCTGTTATTGTCTGTACTGAGCCACTTTTGTATGAAAGATGCTACATAAGCAGTGGTTTGTAAAGTCTGCAAAAAGTACGTTCAAACGCATTAAACATGTACATGCCAAATAATAAATGCATAAAAACGTACCAACAAAAGTGCAAACCTTACTATTTGAACTGTACTTTACATAGTGGACAGTGTTAAACTAGGAATAAATTTGGGACACAGTTCGAATCTAAACATCGCATGCACATTAGCTTAGCATTAGCAAAAATGCTACATAGCGCATTCTATGCATATTCAAATATAAACGCGCGTAGCCTTTATTTGTCTAGCAGAATTAATGAAATGTTTATTGTGACAAATTGCAAAAACAAATTGGGGGGTTTCAGAGCCAATATCAAATCCTTCCATTTTGGAGGAAAATGCGACGGCTAGCAGGCTAATTCTTCGGTAGCTTGCGCGAGCGTGTGCATGTAGAACAAAATCAGTTATCAGTTAGCTTACCTTCTCCTCCACACAGTGCACAATGATAGAAGGATATTTCCGGCTCAGCCAGCGAAAAAATGCTGGAACTCCCATCTCCAAATAAAATACAACTTTTTACCACTTATCTTTTTAAAATATCCGCTTTAAAAACAATGCACAGTAATGAAACCAGCGATTACGTTCAGCCTTAATAACGGCGTCCCAGATCTATTAGCACAGCGGCTACGTTTATAGCGCAGCAGTAGTTAAGCTCCGGTTCATGAAGACCAGACACGTGTAGAGAAATTAAACTGCGCCACCTATAGGATAAAAAAACGGCTTTCATCTTGGCAGGTAGGTAGACTTACAGGTAGTGCACCGATCATGGTACACCGACTGCCTTCTATACACATTGTCCATTTTGTTATATCCACAAAATCACTTTGTATTTCTACTATTACAGTTATGTAGTCCATCTGTTTCCCTACAAAATAGGTGACCAGTCACCTTTACTATATGCTATTATGGTTACCCCCAAATGACCAGCACAGGTCAGGTGCTATTTGGGTGGTTGATCTTTCTTAGCACTGCAGTTTTTAAACACCTAAGTGTCAACGCTGGACTGAGTGGCACAAGAGCTGTATGAAACCGAGTCGCCAGGAGCAGCCACGTTGTCACTAGCGGCTGCAAACAACTTCAACTTCAGAGTGGGGGAAGAGCATGAAGACCTCCACTGTCACTCTACCCAAGAAAAAAGCTAGTCTGTTGCACTTATACCAGTTGTGATTAAAAAAAACTTTTAAAACATTTGAAAACTGGTAAGATGTTACATTATGACATTCCTCTCCCCAAATGCTGACCTATACCAATTTGTCTACAGGGCAGACCCATCTGGAGCAATGCTATTCTCACCTTCTATTTGTGGATTATAGTTTAGCACTTAACACAATTCTCCAACGCAGTCTCGTGAGTAAATAAAAAATACCTCATTCCACATGTCTTTGGATTAAGGACATTCTGTCACATCGCTCTCAGAGGGTCAGGATCGTCCCCCACATCTTGACAGCTCTCAACACTTAGGTGTTACGTTTGATTCAGATCTCTCACTTGACGTTCACATTAACAACATCACACGAATTGCTTTTTTTCAGTTACGTAACATTGCTAAACTTAGAAATATTCT
>JAUZST010002571.1:0-17920 GCA_034779995.1 Parotocinclus haroldoi | reverse complement strand
AGACCCATATTCCAGACCCATATTCCATGTTCCTTTAATTTATATACTCTAACCTTATGTTATAGAAGCATACTAAGTGCTATATTATATTTAAAGGGAAGTTGTACAAAGTATAAAATGGAGAAGTGTCAGTAATGGTCACACGTGGTTTTGTTAAAAATAATTTTTGGGGTTTTTTTTCTCTGACTAAATTGATTATAGGTTGGAATAATCAGGGTTTTTTTTTTAAATTAATTTACCAAAGGTTACTATAACTAATTTCACTCATCTTTACCAGGTGTGCATATAATTGTGGAGGGTAATGTTTATATAAAGTATCAATACAATTGTTTAAACAAATAGTAATAAACATTATCTAAATGATCATTAAAGTAAGAATTGCGGATTATATGTTCTGTTTTCAAATGTATCCAATAAATTACGGAGAGAAAAAAAAACCATTTCTTCGGGTTGGACCTACGGGACACGACCTTCCAATCACTACAGGCACTACATTTCCGGTAATGCCCCAGTATCTTACAAAAAGCTTGAGAGGGTAACGCTTTCTGTACGACCTGATTCCTTTTGGGTTTTCTCATGGCGTAAAGAACAACAGCAAATATTTAAAATATAGCCAGGCGTGTTGCAGCCAAGTTAATGATAGCTCATAGCTATAGCCTGTTTAGTTATTGCAATTAATTAAAAAAAGAGTGCTAAATTGCTCTTATGCATTGTCCATCCATGGCAAAGGGGCAGTGCAAAGCAAGCAACAGATATTTTCAAAATATAGCCGAACCAGTCGGTTCAGTCTCTGAACCAATCAAATAATCAAAATTTTGCTGCACAGTCTGAAGATATTTCCTTGCTTATTTATCATTGGCTCTTCGAGCTTTGAGTTAGAACCATTCAGAATCAGTATGGGTTCTGTCACTGAGACTGTCAGACGCAGGTATAGAAAAGATGAAACGATTTAGTCTAAATTTAAACTTATTTTAAATTGGTAAAGTTTACTTAATGGTTATTCGTTGCTCTATGTTACATGTGGGCCTTTTGCTTATTCTAATAGCAGTTAGCTAACTTAGCTAATCTGTTTTAACACAACTAAACTATTGATATCTGTCTGTTTTGCTGTGTTGTCTTTTCTCACGTAGTTAGACATTTCTGCCAGCACTACATCTAGTGCTTACCAGTCTTAGATCCTCTGCCTTTTAGTGGATAATGCTGGTACTGCAGTTGGGGGTGCCGCAATAATTTATATACAGTACAGTACTGTATATGCTTTAGTATAATCTAATATAATTTAATATAATATAATCAGTAATCACTACTATTCAATGGTTTACTATTGAACAGAAGAGTGGAGTTAAAGGCAATTAAAATAATTCTCCTGGATCAATTATTTGGGTAACCTTAAATGTCCATATCAATGTGAGTGTCACAAAAGTACCAAATATTGAGTAAAGACTTGTGTCTAAGCTAGATACACTGCAGTTCTACTGCAACAGGTAAACTGCATTGTTGGCAATCAACCAAACAAGAAGGAACATCAAAAAACACACCAAACAAACAACAACAAGCATTATCCAGCTAACCATCTAACATCATCTACGGCAACAAGAACAGAGGCTGCAGTCATTTTAATTGTTAGATTGTTGGATAGAAATGCTTTCTTTACTGTAGAACGGAATCGTGCTCACTGCATAATTATACACAGGCTATTTTTTACTACATAGCCAATATAAATTCATATGGTAGCATTTGGAGATAGTTCTAACAAGAGTCCATGCTTATAAAAAGGAGTGTGGCGACAACTCTCCAAACCAAATTTGTGCTGTGTCCTGCAATTAACGCAGCTTTCTTTTACGTGTTCTCTCTAGATCTCTGAAATCAAAGAGCTTATTCTTGCAGTTTTGTGTAATGTTAATCCAAAATGTACTTAGTGAGAAAGCAATCGAATACTATAGACTTGGGACCAATTTGCCATCAGAAACAACATTCATAAATAGATATATTTCATAATTCATGTGGGTATTCAAATAATTGTGAAACATTTTTATTTAGTGATTTGCAAACAATAAATAATAAAGTATAGGCTGGTTTTAGCACTTCAGCGAACGAATTGTAAAGGACAAGACACTGATTCAATTAGACATACACATTCTGAATATTTTTTTAAATTAACTTCATTAAATAAAAACTCAGTTGAGGTCTGACTTCATCGTTTCTTGTTTCTTCTTTTATTTCCAATTTACATTAATTAAAATCGTAACAAAACCTGGATGATAAAGAAAACAAACCAAAAATGATCATAATAATATTAATTATAACAAAAATATACACACGCTCACACAAATGCACACATCCCGCTCAGGACGCAGTGTATAATCAGAGAAGAAATTCTGTCTTTCCCAAAGGAGCCCCTACGTCCTTAGTACTCTATTCTGGTTATTGTGCACAGTCAAAGCAGGGTGTGTGAACTGGGTGAGGCTAGTAGAGAGAGGACATGGGGATTCAAAGAATAATCACTGATAGATTTATATTAATAGCACCTTTTGAAGCTGGAACAGACTAAGCTGGGACATGTAATTCTGACTTAAATCCCCCCGCTACTTATGATGACTTCACATCTGGATTATTACTATAGGTTTTTCATGTGAGGTAGCTTTTTTAATAAAAACAAAGATAATACAAATGATCAAAACCAGAAATATCATCCAAATTTATTATACTTTTGCTTTTTTTAAAAAAGGGACACGACTTCCTGAATGGGCAGTCAAGGGGAAATACTGAAGAACACTAAAAAAAGAAGAAAAAAAAAGAAATAAAACTGCACTTCCCAAAAAGTATTAGTCTGCATAGACGCACACTCTCTCTCAAACACATACAATTGTGAAAATATATAGATCTGGCTGTTGCGGGATAGACTTTTACAACAACTGAACCGAGATTTTACTTTATTATACACAGTAAATATTAACTGCCACCCTTCCCAGTTGTAACAGTTCACAATATCTAGCAGAATGTGATGTTTTTACTGAGTCACAGTCAGGAAGCAACGTGAGTGGCTGAGTGGGACTGGGTGTGGTTTGAGAAGGTCTTAGTGGGAGGGGCTTGTGTGTTATCCAACTCTAAAGCACCACTCACTCCATGTGATGACATCTAGCCATGTTTCAGCACTTTCCAGCTCTTACGTGCAGTCTTGCTCATTCATTTCTTCCTCTGTTAGCTCCCAGCAGGAGGAAGGACTTGACATGCGGGGAAACATGGCTGGATTTCAGTGGGAAAGACTCACGAGGCAGTGTTGCTTTAGTGCTGGTCTCCAGGGCACTAAACGCGGACAACACAACTTTTGTGTTTTAGAGACAAACGCATTCATCAATTTTCAATTTTGTATCCTTTACTTCCATATTTCATTATTTGGAGAGTCTATTGCTTCTTGATGGAGCTACTTATCATTTCCATGTCATACATTATGTTCCACATTTTGTTCTTTTACAAGAAACAGACTGGTCCAATGTCCACTCCAAACTCCTGATTAGGTGAACCGATATCCATGGGAGCAATGTCCACAATAGGCAGTCTGGATGTCTTCTGAGTTTTGTATTCAATCACAGTCTTACCCCACTGGCCTGTGTGCTTCTGTAATTAAACAGATAGAAGTCATGTTAGCTGACATGATCAATGTAAATGGATCAATGACAAATAGGGTTTATTTTTGAATGAATTTTCAACAAGATATACATATAAAAAGTAGTCAATGTATTAAACATTATGAACAGTGTAAAGATTTGTTCATTATTCCATATTCTGGAATTTTTATGCCCTGAAAATGTGTCTATTTATAGGAACGAAAAAGTACGAAAGAAAAGACTTTAATGGCAGTTAGCTGAATTAAGTATTAAATGTTATGTCATTGACCCATATGATTTTTCACCATGATTCAAGTAATAGATTGCTTGGTTGTATTAAGGTGTGTGAACCCCACCTGGCAGCCATCCTCCAGCACCATGTATGTGAATCGGCTGTTGCCCTCAGCTTTGATTTCCACATCGTTGGAGCCCTGAAGCACAAGAGCCTTCTTCAGGTTGCCATTGGCCTCATCCATATAGGCCACACTGTTCTTGCAGTGGTAGGTGATACTCTGAGAGGCCTCACTAGACAGCAGTCTCAGGAAGTTCAGCTGAATGCTGCCTACATTTGCAGACGTGCTACTGTCACCATAGCTGAACTGCATAAAAAAACAGGCAAATAGAGATGGTTAATATTGATATTTTGTAGAACAAATGTGATTCCTACAAAGAAACAAATTTAGTCAACTGGAACATCAACAATACAGTCGGAGGACAGGTCATTCTAAAATGGGAGATACATCACCATGAAAGAAAAGAAAATGGGATAGCAGAGGAACATTCATTCTATTGCAAACAGTATGACAGAAACAAATATATTAATAACACAGACTAAAATTTAAATCTAATTTTATCTCTAATCAAACCAACATATTCTGTAACTGAAAAGTTCAGGAAGTCTATAACAGCACAGCAATGCTTTATTGAATATCACTCAACATAAGTGACTAAACAACCAATTGTTATGCAAATGATCATTATAGGGTATAATAAACTCATGTCAACATATCGTGTTTGTATGATACTAAACTTTTAGAATATGGATTATAATATGGAATAAAAATCTAAAAAACAGTTGGTTACTGATCAGATATATTTGAAAACTACCCTTATATGTTCCAATATTCCAGTAAGCACGTTGTATGGCATTCCCTTGTTTCATTTCCAGCCAGCTTAACCACTCAAGCAGACTTTTACCAGACTTTAATTGCACAAGCTAATGCTAAAGTGTTTGGTAAAAACTATGCCAGAGGGGTCAGGTTTGCACATACCTTCTACATGAATGGAACTAGCCAAATTATGTAGAAAATGCACATTTGAGCAAAGCAACACTTATTTTTAGGTTTTTCTTTCCTCATATAAGTTACTCCACCATTGTACACATATACCACATGAACACAAGGCCAACAAAACTCTTCACAGACTTTTTAGTTTTTTGTTCTTGCACAGCCTGTGCAGCACAATGTATGCAAAAAAGTATAAATTCACTTCCGATTGTGTCCTGATTACTTTTCTGAGGTCAATTTTTCCCTTCAAAAATTTTGGATAGGCACTTAAACTCCTATCTGAATATTTTAGTAGAATAAAACATGTTACTCACATGGAAGCCACCGCTCATGCTCTCCCCGAACCAGATATGCTTCTGTCCCTTGCTCTTGCTGCTCCACCAGTTTTTGCGTGGGATGCTGCGTGTGTTGGGATGCACGCATGTCTCTCCAGTCTCCATATTACAGAAGACCTTGATGGCATCAACATTGCTGCCAAGGTTGGGATCCACCCAGTATTCACCTGTAGAAGGTGACAATGAAATAATAAAATTGTTAGTGCACCAAATTATTGTTTCTCTGTAAATATAATGCTTACATCTATGTCCATTTGAATGTTTACACTACTTTTAAGGCAATGGTGCTATGTTCCTTGTACCATTTCCGTTATCATTATCGTGTGCATGCTTTATGTTCACTTTACAATAATCAGTTTCACTCTTACCGCTCTTCCATGCAGGGTGGCAGAGTTTCAGGTCACGGCAGGATCTGGCAGGGTTCTTGCGGGTGCCATCAGGGCTGCGCATGTCCTCAATTTGGCTGTTAATGGATTTAAGAGTGGCATCAACCTCCACATCATGGCGTCTCAGATTGCTGGAGGCTTCGTCAGCACGCATGTAACGCAGTGGATCAGGGCCTTTCTCACTAGTGCTGCCCAGTCCAGCAAAAGCAGACATGTCAATGCCAGGGCCTGGAGGACCAGGTGGGCCAGGGAGTCCGGGGTTTCCAGGAGGTCCCTAAAACAGCCAATCACAGAAGGATGAGTAAAAAAAAAGAAATGTGGCTAAACCTGACATTTCAATTTCAGCTTAGCTATGCCACTTGTGACTAGGAGGGATAGCTCACCAATCTACATTGCTATGTTGACAAAATGGTTCCTAGTTTTGGTTTATATTAAGCACATTCATTCAGACAGTAAATAACAGGTTTGTTTAATATGTCACTGGAAATATCATGATGCTTATCCAGACTATGGTACTGAAATCTCAAAAATATCGGATGCAATAAATGCTGGCTAAAATAGCTGTTTGCTAGACAGTCCACTAGTCATTAATATTTTTAGACTGTAATTTTTTAATAATTACACATTTGTACTTTTGTAGGTCACTCTGAATAATGGAATCTGCTAAATGCTGTAAATGTAAATTACATATTGAATACATATTTTAAATTAGCAGACCAAGGTTTTTTAAAATGTAATAGCACGTAATACACTTGGTATTTTTCTTACTATTGGAGTGTTTTTTTTAGTGTGGCAGATTTGGCAGATACCTTCTATCTGGATAAGAGAATTTTAGGTTGACTAGTCAGAAAATGAGACTATACTCACAGCTGGGCCAGATTCTCCAGAACGTCCACGAGGTCCAGGTGGTCCAATGGGTCCAGGCTGACCGTTTGCTCCATCCTTTCCAGCGGGGCCACTGGGTCCAGGGGGTCCCTATACAGAAGAGATCAGTCAGCCAAACATGAAAAACTATCTTAATAATTGTTTTTCTATAATATCTACACAAGTGTCTTTATAGCTCCATTAGCACATCTTACAAACAAGGAAGTCTCACCTTGGGTCCACTAGGTCCAGATGGCCCAGTAGCACCCTGGTCACCAGATGAGCCCTGTAAGGCAAGAACAAAACCAAAAATATTGTGTTTAGACGCCATGGTTAATCTTTGTTTAATAAAAAAAACAGATGTTTATGAACTCACAGGAGGTCCAGGAAGACCCTGCAGACCAGTGAATCCTCTGTGTCCCTTTTGTCCTCTCTCTCCAGCTTCACCAGCCTCTCCTTTGTCTCCACGGGGGCCTTGGGGTCCCTGAATCAGAAGGAAAAATAGAAATGCTTTATTCCACAGACACACTTTTACCTTATGTCAAGCAGTTACCCATGAAAAAGGCAATTATATTTGATAATGTTAATACTTACAGCCATGCCTCTAGCTCCAGCAGGTCCAGGAGCTCCAGCAGGTCCTTGAGGTCCCTATGGAAATAAAATAAAATTATACAACAATCAGTGACTTAAATAATAATCTGAAGATTTCTGTTGTACACTTAATAAAAAGTTTTACATTTGCTGTAATATTTAAAAATGATACAATAGATTCATATATTGAAACTTTAAAATCTATGCATCTTTGTGGGTTGTCTTTTTTGTGTGTGTTTTTGTCGATCTGTGACATGAGCATTGACATCACACCTATGTAGTTATGGTACGTTTCAACTGGTAGAAGTTCATTAGAACCAATCTGGGCCAAAAACAGTGTTTGGGCTATTTGCTCTGTTAAGGACATGTTTTGTGTGGATTTCATGATTTTAGATATAACTATTAGTACTTTTATCCTAAATACATATGTAATTATTTCTTTTTTTTAATAATATTTGGTTCTAATAAATTGAAGTGGAAAGGTATATATAATTAAGATATGAAAGATATCTTAGACAAATAGACGAATTAAGACAAAATAAGACAAATTAGCTTGTTCATATTTAGTGTTAATATGATGTTTTGTTAACTTAAGTTGTTACTGCCCTTAATTTACACATACAACTGCTAACAACTGTGATGTTGTGATTATCTATCTGCTAAATTATGTAAATGTAATATAATGTAAGTATTTCACATTACATTACATTTACATAATTTAGCAGGTACAACTAAATGTTAACAGATACAATTGTTAACAAATTCAACTCACTCACAGATCAAATTACAGCTGATACAGTTTTACAATCCAAGCAATTGTGGGGCAATTATAATTGGATAAAAATCAAGGGCCTAACATTGGAAATTTGGTAAAGGTTGGATTTGAACCATCTGGTCCAAAGTCCAGTATCGTAACTGCTAGGCTAGTACAGTCTCATACAGTAGCCAATACCACCTCCTAGTTAGATGGGCTAAAACCGAGCACCTCAGCAGCACTGAGACTAATGTGTGCATGTTTAAACTTTCTGAGCTAGTCACGCTGATTATGACAATTAAAAGTCATAATTATAAAGTCAGCCTGATACAACTATAAATGAAAGACATTGTTATATATGAAAATAAACAGGATTATGTAAGGGAACTATATACTTATGACCTGTTAGCCATTAATCCAGTGGACATTGTATCTTTACTGTACTCACATTCTCTCCTCGGTCTCCCTGTTTGCCTACAGGTCCAACAGGACCAGGAGATCCAGGGGCACCGGGAGCACCAGGAGCACCAACAGGACCAGTGTTACCGCGCTCACCCTGCACAACAATGAAGTTTTGGTATTAGCAACCAGTGGTTGAATTAATTGAACTTGAAATGAAAATAATTACGTTTAAGAAAGATTACAATGGGTTTTGCCCTCACCTTGACACCTGCAGCACCATCTCTTCCAGGAGGACCATCAGATCCAGGGTTACCCTACAGAAAAATGGACGGAAAAAAGTTCGGAATCAGTCCTGTCACAGCTGTGGGATGAACAGCAGCATGTTGTATTTGTTCGTGTTAATGCTTGCTTGAAAATGGTGTTATCACACACACACACACACTGCTATTTGTTCCAAGATAATTTCAATGTTTGTCATTTGAATTCTTTAGTAATCTTTGAATAATTTAATGTTCACTTATATTACTCAGGTGATTATTTTACCTCACGTCCAGGCTCTCCAGCAGGGCCAGTCAGTCCAGGGGGTCCAACAGGGCCAGGGGGACCACGGTCTCCAACACCACCACTAGCACCCTGTTTACCAGGCTCACCCTAATAAAGATAAAAAAAAAAAACATACTTATTAGCCATGCACTATATCATGTTATTCAATTAGAAAGATTTAATAATAATAACAAGCATTATCAAATTTCAGAGACAGTACATTCTGATTGCAATCAAACCTAGTCAGATCAAATCAATCAAATCTATTTGACATAGATCTAAAACATGGCCTATGGTTTACCAAGGCAGGAGATCATGAAGAATAATATATATATTATAGAAGACTGAGGTCTATCTATATTTCTTGTGATCATTATTCTATAATGATTTTCTTAAACCAAACAAAATGGGTTCTTATTTAAGATAATTTTAGTTGTCTATAATTCTCACACCGGTCCTTTATAGTCAATTTAAATAGGCTGTGTGCCTTACTCAAGTTAACTTTGTCATTTATATACTCACAGCTGGCCCAGGAAGACCAGGGAAACCTCTCTCACCACGCTGACCAGGAAGACCAACAATACCACGCTGCCCAGCAAGACCTGCTGGACCAGAAGGACCATCAGGACCCTAAGTATCGAGCAAAATAAAGAGTGAGTATATATTATGACATTTTCTTGCTCAATATGTTGAATGGTTAAGACTAAATATGCATGGAATATATCAATTCTAATATACCAATTTTAAAAAATTAGCTAATGTTAGGAAAAGAGTTTGAGCCATACAGGAGGACCATCCTCTCCAGCATCTCCCTTCTCTCCAGGTGGTCCAGCAGGGCCACGCAATCCCGCATCTCCTGCTCTTCCGGGGGGACCAGCATCACCACGCATTCCCTTAGGACCATCTTTACCAGAAGGACCAGCTGGGCCAGAAGGACCAGGGTTGCCCTGAGAGATAAAAAATAAAGAGACACAGTACAAGAATAAAAGATGAATTAAATGTTAAAAGATAAAGTTATGGAGTGAACAAAATATAATTCAATTTTCAGATAATCTAAACTCAGTCTACTATGTATTTCTTTCCTTGCTGCACATGTAACCAAAATAAAATAAGTTGCTCATTTGCGAGTAGAATCAAAAATATTGTGAACTACTTAGCCATTACGTTTTAAAAATAGTTTCAGATCTCTTAAAAAGTTTTTGATTTCTTGAAAACCTCAGAATAGATTTGTTGTTAAATGTTTTGTAGGAAATATTGTCATTTCTGTATATGTAAAGTATTATATTAAATGCTTCAAATACCAGTGGTTACAGTGCTAAATAAATTATGTGGAATATAATATCTATAAGGTCTATATTTCTGAGTAAATGTGACCTAAAAGATCATCTGATTTTCAGACAGGTAGATAAATATAATCCGAATAACCAAATTAGAAAAATATTACACTTTTCATTTACTTATTATAATTTGAATATTATGATTCAATATTGCATGTCTGTGAGTGGCAAAAGCATGTGGACCTTTCCGTACCTGGTGGTAGCTCCTTGTCCAGCAATAACTCCATTTAGTTGTTTGACCTAACTGTTGACTATATTAAGTTCTGCGCATCAACTACAATTCCTCCATACATAACAGCTTAGATTTTTAGATGTTCATGGGTTACCTCACCACAAAACGTCTATAGAAAGGTTAGAACTTTGTCTTGGCCATTCCAAAACATTAACTTCTTCTTCAACTGTTATTTAGTTTAACTAATTGCGTCCTTGGGGTTTAAGTTTGCTGTCCTGACTAGGTGCACATAAACAGGCCCAACAGATAATGTTGCCACCACCACATTTCATAGATGGGATATGGTTCTTATGCTGGTGTGTAGAGCTTTTATTTGTACACCAAGAAGTTTTGTTTTGGTGTCAATTACCATTCTTGCTGTCCACACAACATTTAACTGCAGACTGGGAACAAAATTTTTGTTTGAAGAGCAGTGACTTTCTAACTCTAAATCTGACATGCACACCATTGTTGTTCGGTGTTCTCCTTATGATGAAATCGTGAACATCAGCAAATGTGAGGGAAGGTCCACTGCAGTGAAGAGCTATGGTGGACTTGATCTTCGTCCAACTGTTTGATTGTATTCTATGGAATCCAAACTTTTTAGAGTTGAGCATGATGAATATCAACAACCTCTTTTCTGAGATCCACAGAAATCTCATTTGTTCATGCAGACTTGCCTGTCCTGTACATACAGCAGGTTGCCCACTCACACCTAATTGTCATGCCATTGCTTGAAAACACCTGAATCTAATTTTGCCTTCAAATTAACTGCTAATCCTAAAGGGTAATATACTGTTGCCAGTCACAGATATGTCACATTGGATCATTTCCTTCAAAACATAAACAATCAATATATAAATATTATATAAATATGTATTGTAAATATATGCAATATCTTTTCCGTCTGGCATTCCATCACTTTAAACATGTTTGTGTTTGCGTGTGTAGTAGTCATGAGCTTACATTTGGACCGGGTGGACCAACTCTTCCAGCAGCACCTGGGAAACCAGTAGCACCCTAAAACATTGAATATATCAGTATTACATTTAATCCCATAACATTCTTACATTCCAAACACTTTACAAAGCTTTAGTATGAAACATGAAAATATTGTTTAAAACTAGAACTGAAATAATTAAAGCAATGACTAACTGGTGCTCCCTGTGCTCCACGAGCTCCTTTGGGACCAGTGACACCAGTTGGACCCTGAAATCAAGAAAACAAAACATGTATATTTCACAGTATTAACATCCATATAGGATGGAATACTTTTAGCTGAAAACATGCATTGCATTATTTATTAATAATGTATCTTTAATATCGCATTTGAAAATCTTTACTCACAACTGGGCCTGGTGCTCCAGATGGTCCTTGAGGTCCGGAGGCTCCAGCATCTCCCTTTTGGCCTGATTCTCCCTGCTCTCCTTTAGTTCCAGGTTGGCCGTCAGCACCCTGGTGAGGAACAAGACAAATGTTAAACACAATAATAACATAATAACTTATTTATTGCCATGGTGTTCAACTCTATTTAAAAGGTATTTTTAAAAGTAAAGCTTTACTGTTATTTTATTGGTTTCTACATTATCTAGAGATCATAATAATCTATGGCCATAAAATAGGTTCGAGATTATTTTTTGTATAAAGTTCTACAATGAGTGAGTTGTTGTTCTAATCCTGCAGAGTGTGTAATCAATTGGAGGTAATTACGTTTTCTGAGCAAAAACCAAATACAATCGAGAATATGTTTAATGCTATTCTAAGCTAAAAATATATTTTTGTAAATCAAAGACGTATACATATATACAGGTAAATGAACTTTATTACCCATGCATTCATTTGTTAACTGAGATAGGAATTAGATTAAAAGCTGGGATCAGCAACATTAGTGTTGTCTTTTGTGTGTGTTATTGACTTGAAAAAAACATATACATCTAATCTACATCATGTCAGTTCTTTAATCTTTAGGGCTGCAATCAGTAACTACACCTTGTTTTATCATGGTCTTCAACTGACTTTTAAGTGTGACTGCTATTTGACTAGCATGGAGATCTTTGGCTTTGCAACACCTGCAGTGAGTTGGATTGGTTACTATCTAGTTCTTCGCCATTTAGGTCTTAACTAGGGCTGTTTGAAAATTGCAATTAAACTACTGACTTGGTCCAGTCTAAGGATAGTCTAAGACTAAGACCAGGCACTGCCTAAGACTAGTGTACCCTATCATGAAAACTACAGAAAGGTAACTAAGAACATGAAGCCATATTATTTGTGCTATGTTGATTACTGACAAGCTAGAGTCATTTAGAAATACATATTACAACCGCTTAAAAGACTACTCATGTTTCTGAGACTTTCCGATTAATTAAGAATGACTTCGCAACTGAGTTTTGATAATTACTGAAGAATGATTATGGTATATGGAGCTCTACGTACAGGTGGTCCAGCAAAACCAGCAGGGCCAGGAGGTCCAACCTCACCACGGTCACCCTTGGGAGAGAAGCAAACAAATTCAAGAGGAATCAAAATAAACTGCAGCAACAGATATGAATGACGCCACTGACCAATCTTAGGCAAAATTGAACCCCAAATAATACTTACAGGGGCACCACGAGCTCCAGCAGCCCCAGTTGGGCCAATTGCACCAGTTTCACCCTTTGGAAAAAGAAAAGGATGGAAGATAAGATAAATATATTCAGTCAGAAACACATACCATCTCAGTGATTAAATAAGAATGGATTTTAAAATCATACCTTAGCTCCGTTGGGGCCACTAGGACCAGGTGGACCAATAGGACCAGTCAAACCCTATGGACAGGTGCAAATATAATGTTTAAAAAAGATACCATACAATTAAGCAGATAAATGAACTTAAATGAGATATAAAACACATAAAAAATATATTTGGCACTCACTCTTGAACCGTCTTTGCCAGGAGCACCCTCAGGTCCTTTCTCTCCAGTGTCACCCTGAAGAACAGCACAATATAACAAGTCAATTAAAGCAATTTAAACCAAAAGTGTTTTTTTTAGTGTTTTAAAGGACATTTGAAATATTTGAAATCTTCATAAATTGGATGCATATACATAGATATACATACTCTGTCACCCTTAGGTCCAGAGATACCAGCACCTCCTCTCTCACCAGGCATACCCTGCAGACCAGGAGGACCTTGAGCACCAGTAGCACCAGCAGGGCCAATTGCACCCTAGAAAACATGATCAAAAACAATATTAGATAGCAGTGTGATGCAGTGACAGTGATTAACAGCCTTTACACAAACGATGATGTCTGAAAACAATAGTGATCTGAGAACAATGATTTGAATACAATTTTATAAACTGCACTTATAAACACAGAGGGTTTTAAATGTTATGCATCGTTTTACTAGTAAGTGTTTTGCATCCAATAAAATTTTGTGCGCTTTCATTTTATGTCCCATTTAAAATACAAATATGGCTTAAGCAAATATCAATGCATTGAATAGACCGTGTCACTAGAAAGTCACCATTTTGCAATAATCTGGTACTGAACTATAAATGTCTTACATGGTTGGAGGATAGACCTGCCACAACCACTGTTAAAAAAGACTGCTTAAGAATGCCCAAATATTGGGACAGAGTATTATATTTTTCAAACTTTCATAAAACCCACTTATTATTACAGACATCTTTGCATATAATAATGTGCAACCTTCCTTGACCAAATGAAAATCATTAAGTCTTATTCAGTTCTTGATGTGATTGGAGGAAACATAAACTGGCACAATTCCCACTATAAACTCTCCAGATCCTTCAGAGTCCTAGGTTCTATTTTTTACATTCGCCACTTAGCGTACTGAGTTTTGGCTATAAAAGTGTTGAAGCCAGAGAACTGGAATGAACATGCCAAAATCTGGATTTGGTGGTCCGTAAACAAATATGTGTGGATTTACATTTATGTTTAAGATTAAATTCCTATTGAAAGATCCAACGATGACTCTTTTTGCTACGTATTCACTTAACATATGCTGGTATTCCAGGTCACTGAGCAGGGGGGTAAAATACATTAGTCTGCTGTTACAGGTGGGTTCACTAGATCTCCAGTCTCCAATTTAAACTTCTTAATTACTGCCTTTTCAGTGGATATGGGCAGTTTGTACAAAAGTAAACAGGTTTGTTTTATTTAAGTGGCATATTATCATCATTTCTGAATGTCTAATGGAATTAGACATCTGTTTCATCTTATATTTATACCCATATTTATATATGGGGTGATATTATCGAGAACTTGCTTTGGGAGCATGCTTCACTTACAATTTGTAACAATTTCTATAGATGTAAATAATTGTGGCACCTAGTTTAGTTGGAAGTAAATATATTTGGATTTGAAAACATACTGCTCATGAAAATGAGGGGATATTTTATTACACATTATTTTTGTGAGCAGTATACTTATAACAATGTGCATTTTGCTATACGGTCAATAAAGTTCTAAAGTATCTAAAGTAAGCGTTAATTATCTCACCTTGGGTCCATCAGTTCCAGGAGTTCCTGGAAGTCCTCTGGGTCCCTGAAGACCCTGGGGTCCAGCACTTCCTCTCTCACCAGGGAAACCGCGCTCACCCTGAAACAGACATGGATAGAATTTGTATTACATTCCTAGTGGGTAAATCTGTAACAAACACAATATTGTATGGTAGTTTGTGTCATATCGTAGTTGTGATGGTAAAAGATGGGAACTCACTCTTGGTCCAACTGCACCAGGAGCACCACCCTCTCCAGGAACACCCTTAAATATATTAGACAGAAATGACATCAGGGTCATAACATCCAGCACTACTATCATTAATGTGTAGTTATCTATGCAGAATAATCAAAGCCAGATAACAATCTCACCTGGTCACCTGGTTTTCCACCCTCTCCTGGTGGTCCTGAAGGTCCAGGTAGACCCTGTTAATAAACATCAAGTTCCACTTGTTATTTCACAACAGAAACTGGAATTATTTTTTATAAAATATAAAATGTAACTGTCAATAGTGTATATGTAATTGGTTCTATTGGACCTGGAAGCCAGGGGGTCCGGGCTGTCCTTGTTCACCTCTCTCACCAGCAGGGCCCTATAGAGACATTAAACAGATGTTTTAGTTAGGTTATTACAAGAGCAAGTATTTTATAGCACATCATGCTAAGCCATGTAAAAAGTTAAACATGTGAGGTAAATTAGTCATTTTTTTAATATTTATTGGGCAACGCTAATCCTAATTTGTGGTCGTCCTAATATTAACCTAATCTAATTAGTGCTTTACAATTTTACAATATCTGTAAATGGATAAAGATAGATTCCTCTAAAATAAATAAACCCTATGGATACAAAGAATTAATTAAATCAGCATCATGCTTAATATAAAGAGGGACCTACAGCAGGGCCAGGAGGACCAGCTGCTCCAGTCTCACCATCTTTACCAGACAAACCCTGATGACAGGATAAGAAGAGTTCATTCAGAAGGTGTTATTCAGAACAGTTCAACAATAAGCTACGGCATTAGAAACAAGGGTTACTTACTCTGACACCAGGGCTACCAACAAGTCCTTTCTCGCCAGGTTTACCAGACTCACCCTTAATAAGGAAGACACACATACACGTATTGAACAACAGTACAACTGTGCTTCTTACAACAGATTATAATCAAGAAGATTAATCAATCAAGTGCCTAAGAGGGTAATAGTGATGCTCACATTGGCTCCCTTGGGTCCTGGAAAACCCATCACACCTGGCTGTCCTCGAGCTCCCTGAGGGCCAGGGGGTCCAGGGCGACCATCTTCTCCAGGAGCACCCTATAGAGAAAAAAAATTCCATTCTCAACCAAGCATTTACTGGTAACCTATTTACATTTAGTATGCAGCCAGTACTGTGTTAATATGGATGAGTAAGTAAGGAGAATAAGTGCAAAGTCTTTGTAGAATAAGACTGTACCATGTAATGAATTTAGGTAAAAACACTTGAGATACTTACAGTAGGGCCAACTTTTCCCTGAGGACCAGCATCTCCAGGGCGACCAGTCAGACCCTATAGCACACATGCAGTCAGTTAACAAGCAAAAATGAATTTGCGATTAAATTATTCATAAGCACCATTATTTGATTTTAATATTTTCAATATTCCAGAGAAGAAATGTCTGTTTATCTGTTTTTAGACAGTCTCCTGTAACCTAAATTCTGTACTCACTCTTGCTCCAGGAAGGCCTGACTCTCCAGGGCGACCAGGGTCTCCACTAGCACCTTTTGGTCCAGACACCCCAGCAACGCCACGATCACCAGGAGCACCCTAACAACACCACAGACAAATATTCAGCATCCTTCAGTGGACTCAGAGGATCCCTTATGTGCATTATTATAATTTATGTTTTATATTGTTTTATATGTTTAATATATGTATATGTTTTAATTCTGGTAGTTGCTGGTGTTTATACCTACCTTAGCACCAGGTAGACCATCCTGACCTGGGAATCCACGGTTACCAGGAGCTCCCTAGCAAGTAGAAATACACATGATAAGCAATAGGGATTTCCAAAGTTGGTCAAAGGACATAACATCAAAACTAAAATGAAAAACATTGTCAGATTTACTCTTTCTCCTGGGGGTCCAAGTGGGCCAGCAGAACCAGGCTCTCCTCTAGGTCCTCTCTTACCCTCCTCACCAGCTGGGCCTAATGGACCCTGAGGTCCTGCGACACCCTGCGGGAACAAACATGCCTCCTTAGCACAACCAGCAATTTACTAGTAAGTCGGATTATACTACAGTGTTGATTATACAATGCCATTCTAAGACTAATAACAAATAATAGGGCTAATCTACTCATGCTGACAATGATGATAGGGATAATATTACGATCATTATAATGTTTATTTTGACAGTCATGGTGTATTCTGGACTTACCCGCTCTCCTTTAGGTCCAGCCTCTCCCTTAAATCCTGCTATACCAGGGTCTCCCTGTTAAAATACACATCGTTCATTACGCATACAGTGATGCAATGATTAAAGGTCCAAACAAAAGAAACGGAACAAAATAATTTATTTTTTATTAAAATGACCAAAACTTACACTCTGACCCTTGGGCCCAAGTGGTCCAGTAGCTCCCTGAGGTCCAGGTGGACCACGGGGTCCAGGGAAACCTGGGGCACCAGCAATACCAGGCGCACCCTATAAAAGAATATAATAATTAATGCTGATTGTGTGAGATATTTTTACTCAGTTAATGGCCTATGATGTTTAATCCACTATACTTAATGTGTGGGGTATTCCTGAGCGGAACCCGAACCAAGCTAGTTAGGTAATGAAAACTGCAGACTAAACTGTAACTGTTTTGGAATCAGCACTGTATGATTCATGCTGTACTGTTTAATAATGTACATTGTGAAATTCAGTTGAGACTACACTTGTATTACCATTCTACTGTACACATATTCTACTCTACACATACACATTGTACTGTTAGGGACATCACAAACGTATCGTAGTATTATTTGTTCATTTACAAAGTATTTTACAAAGTATTTACCAAAACAGTATGTAACAATTATATTTAAAAAAAAAAAAAAAAAAAAAAAAAAAAAAAAAAAAATAAAA
>JAUZST010002570.1:0-17920 GCA_034779995.1 Parotocinclus haroldoi | reverse complement strand
CACCACAAGCTTAAATGCTGTAAACTAAGCAAACAAAGATCTAACGTATTCCAGACCATTAGTAATGCCTGGTAATGCATTGTTCAGTATCATTGGACGGCTGATTGGAGATGGCTGATATTAATGCTGTTTGAGACTACAGCCAGCAGATGGGGGTGTATATCACTTAGTTCTGAGATCAATACAGAGATGTTGAATTGAATAAACATTATAGATATTTTGGAATTTTGGAAATAGAAAGGGCAAGTTATTATCAGATTATACTGGCCATGAGGAAAATGTATGAATATTGCAATTATAAGAAATGATGAGGGGATGACAGTAATTAACAGCCTCCGGGCATACACCTGTGACACTCATCAGGAGAATTAGATGCCCACACAGTTTGGCACCATGTGCATCATAAACTGGCAGTGGGTTTGCAGAAATGTTTCTGGCCATGAAATGGAATTGCACTAATTCCATTTGTGGTTAAGAATGAAGTCAACACTTTTGAAACCAACGCTCTTGTGAGGATTCATCTGTTTCTGTGTTCAAATAAGTGAGAAAACACCACAGAATACATTAAGAATCTGTCTGCCAGTAGCAGCTCACATAACAGCTTAGCCTGGCTCCTCTAATATCAACAGTCTGTATGTTTTCTAGTTAATTTATTAGCATTTTCATTACTCTAACGTTAAGTACAGCATTGAATTTATTTTTTTGCATCAGAATATCAAAACAGAAACATAGCCCATCCGTTTCAGGCTCAAAGCCACATGACTTGATTGGTATTCCAAAAATAGCTGCTCACAAGGAAGCAAAGTTGTTTATGTTACCATGTCATGACATAGTAACATTCTGGTCTGACCACATAACTTGCTGTTTTTGCAGGATGCAACTGCAAGCCAAGAGCATCTCAAAAGCACCCCAAAAACACACACAACAAAAACTCACACTTACTGACAATTATCTAAATCAAATAGAAAATGCATGTAAGTGTTGCCTATTGTACAGTGTAACTGTGGAAAAGAGGACTGCAGTGGAGTAAAACTACATTTACTAGAAACAACTACATAGACTTTGGCTTATATAACTTTACTCTTAAACATATACATGACTAGCTTTGAAGAAATCATGTGTCCGTCGTTAAAATGGCCACTGATGCCGATAGCGACATCAAATAAAACAAACAAAACAGATATTGCAGACAGTATGAACTAAATACATTTTACGTTGTGTCCTTTCCTAATTTCTTTTTAATAAATATCGTTTTAGCATTTAAGGCCTGCAGCACATTCCAGAACAGAATAAATAATGACGTGATTTCTTTGATGAGAAAATATTGGAAGAAGATCCCCAGCGTGTCAACAATTTTTAAAAATGTTTAAAAACAATGTTCCTCAGAGAAAAAACAGAAGGGATTTTTCATATTTCAGTCCTTACTTTTTTCCTATTTGGCTTGTTATGCATTGCCTTGTTGAAAAATACATAGATGTACCTGGAAAAGATGCTCAATCTCAATGTACAGGTGGCAAAGGTACTGACAAAACCCCATAACTGGCTTTTAGACTTGTTGTTGATAAATGTCAAGGTGGTCTTTTTCATCTTTGGTTAAGAACACACAGTTAACATCAGGCCTCTTTTTGCACAGTAAAGTGTCAAGTGGCATTTGTGAATGTAACTCTGCATTGTACTTGACAAAGGGGTTCCACAGTATTACATTGCCCCAGTAGTTTAATCACCTATTGGTGAAGGGCGATTCATGATGCAGTGCTCTCTGAGGAATGGAAGAACACTTGTGTTCAGTACTTGTCTTCAATTTATGTTTTCACCCTTACCCTTTAAGGCTGAAATTACTAAAGATTCCTTGAATTGTTTATGTACAGTATGCACTGTAGAGGGAGAAATATGTAAATCCCTTCCAGCTGTTCTTTGAGTAATCATTCTTTTTCACTTATTTGTTGACAAATGGAAGATAACTTGCAAAAAGACTCCCCAAAGACCCAATCTTCCCGTAAGCTGCTTTTGCACCAAATCATGATTACAGACATCACTTGTTTGAAATCACATGGTTATTTTTGTTTTGCTTTTGTTTTTTTATTCATTACTAAAAAGCTACCACTGCTGGATTTTAACCTACAGTAGCTTGAACTGTAGGAATGTATCATTAGTACGTCACTCTGGATAAGGGCATCTTCTAAATGACAATGATGTAAATGTACGTTTCCATTGTTGGGTCTTAATACAAGAGTTTTAAGCCCCATTTGTCTTGGCTGGACATTCTGATATTGCATCAGTTGTAAACTCACCAATCACGTAATGTGTGACTGTTGTGATCTAGCAGTTAATGTATTATGGACAAGAATATTCAGGGTTCAAATCCTTCCTTTGGCTTACCATCTTAACCCAAAAATTGTTTTGACTATATCAGTTGTAAGTCGCTCTGGAAATCTCTTATATATGTAATAAAAAGTGAATAATCCTAGGAATAGGACACATCGGACTATGCTGTGTAACAACAGGATGGACCTAGGTTTCATCCTTAGCTTGGTTGCTATTCTGTCTCAGTGGGCCTAAGATGTATAAGCAAGTGAGGTTTGTACAAAATGGACTCCAGAGACTGGAATAACCAGTATAGACTATCTGGCAAACTGGCAACTGTTTACATGGCAAAGAATGTGTATCTGTCTGCCTGTCTTCATTCTTGAATTACAGTGCTACAAAATAATTCTACAGTCTGTTAATTCACAAGCGTTAAATTCCCTTCAAAACATGCAACCCACTATCAATACAAAGAATGTGGAATTGCAACATACCTTGTACGCATTTGTGTATCGGTTCTTGTATGACAAAATAATATATTACGTTTATGTACAAGGGAACAAGCATTATTTTAAAGTAAATTTTATTACTAAATTCATTTGTCAAATGTGTATACAGTCATAGCTAAAAGTTTTGAGAATGATACAAAGCTGCATCAGTTTTTATGGTGATAATGTGTATTAACTCTAGATTGTGAAGAGTGATCAGATGAATTGCAATTAATTGTAAAGTCATTCCCTGCCGTAAAAATGACATCACAAAAAAATAACTGTATTCTAGCCACTGCCTTACAGCCCTACAAGATGGGGTCTAACATAATTTCAGTGATGATCTCGTTAGCTCAGGAGAAAAGGTTAATGAGGACAAGATAGCTGATCTCACGCTGTCATACTTATTAGAAGAGGAGTCTGTTTTTTTAATGCAGTGGTGCTTTTTATATTTTATTCTGTTAACCATCATTACCTCCAAGGAAACTCATGTAGTCAGAGGGCAGATGTAAGCTCATCTAAATGCGCAGTGAGATGAAAGCTTTTGGAGAATGGCTTGGTGTTCAGTGAGACAGCAAAAAAGCGACTTCTCTCCAAGAACAAGGACAGACTGAAATTCGGCAGAAAGTATAGGGAAAGGACTCCAGAAGGGGTTAGGAAGACAGGGTTAAATTATTTTCTCTGATAAAGACCACTTCAGACTGTTTGGGACATCTGGAAAAAAGACTGCATGGAGAACAAAAGGTGAGCGCTACCATGAGTCCTGTGTCATGCCAACAGTGAAGCATCCTGAGACCATTCATGTGTGAGGTTGCTTCTCATCCAGGGCACTGGGTTTGCTAAAACTTTGCCTGACTTTTTTGCCTAAGATCACTGCCATGAATAGGAAATGGTGTGAAACCATCCTCCATAGGCAAAGGTTCTAAAAAAAACTGAGGCAGCAAACTTGAAAACAAATTGAAAATCAACATTTCTGTTGAATTCTCAGTTCTCAAGACTTTTGGCCACAACTGTATATGAAAATAAACCTCTCAGAAATTTTGTTTACAGCTGAATTTAAGATCAGGTAAAAAAAAAATTTGTTAAGACATTATCTGTTCAATAAAATGTTATCCATGAATACAGTTTATTGTGAATTTTGCAAAAATGTGAATGACACACCTTTGTAGGATACAAAAATAAATAAATGCTTACCAGAGCGGTCTCTGACAACCAGATTTCTTCCCTCCTTCAAATTAATTGTGAGGACATACTGGACTTTCTGACCTGTTGGAACAGTCTGGTGCTCACTACTTGCTGCTGATTCCTGTATATAAACACCAAAATTACAACACGAAACAAAATGCATTCTAATATTCAGACATTAATTTCATTTAGAGATGCACTGATACCACTTTTTACTTCTGCTACCGATACCTAAAGATTAAGTACTGAGTACATATAACTCAAACAGCTTGGTAGGTTTCCATAAATCATTTGAACTTTTTGATAGATTTTGATATAAAGATCACTGACTGATCAAATTTGACTGATTTACTGACTGATAAAATGCACATTTTTTTAGCTATAAAAAATAAATAAATATTGCCACTCTGCATTAAGTATGAATGCACAATTTAAGTATCTTTTTAAATTATTAAATTCAGTCCCCTGATTAGCTGTTGAAGTGGCTGGTAGATCAAATACAGAGCTGCCGTTGTTCTGCTCAAGCAAACATTCAAGCGTGTAAAATGTGCTGTTCCATCTTGTATGTACATCTTGTTTAAGTCTTTTTACTGGCATGTTCATGGCAGTCTGAATATCCTCAAGGCGGGAATATGCCAGCAGGGAGTGTTTAAAATGACCAACAATTTTGATGCCACTAGACATTGCTTCACATATGGTGCGTTGTGGCAAAAGACCTTCATGCACAACAAGGTTTAGTAAATGGCCAACACGGCCTACACCAGACAGTCCCAAATCCTTCATGGTTTTTACCATGTTTTTTGCATTGTCTCTCAACACTAAATGGATAATACTTATAGGAATATCCCATTACTGTCTGCATCTCACTTGGGATTCCCACAGAAATGTAAGAAAAAGACTCTAAAATGCCATAGACACAATTTGAGCTGTCTTCAAGCTTTCATTCCACATTTGCAAACTCTCTGGCCCATCATGATAGTAACCCATTTCTGGTCATTTTTTATCTTTATACTCATTCAGGTAAATGTTTTTGTTAAAATTTCAGTGCACCTTGATTAATTGTTATTGTGATAATCATGTATTTATAAACAAGTCTGCTTCCATTCTTAGTGTAAACGATTGCCAAGGGGTACCCATAAATGTTTTATTGATTTAAAACACTTAAACATTAGTCTAAAAGCTTTGGCTATTTATTATAACTGCTAATAAAGAATGTGCTGTAAACATTAGAGAAAAAAAAACAATTAAAGGAGTAGTATGAACTGTGTGAACACTGTGGGGCACTACCGTTAGTGTGGGCATATGGTATATATGGTGATGAGAAACTATATCAGTAATGATCCAATAGAAGCAACTGTTCCTTTATATTATTTTGGTAAGTGATATATCAAACAAACACTTTTAATGACTAAAAAAGTTATTTACATTCAGAAGTGTAAAAAGTCTAAAAACTGGAAATTCAAAACAGTTCTGATCTAACTCACCCCAAGGTCAGACTGAGATGGAACAGCTAGCCTGTCTTAACAAATTAAATGTTAAGGTTTGTGATTCTAAGAGAGTGTAATGGGACAGAGCCATACTGTTTTTGGAGACTTGGGGGAAGTGTTGGGATCAAAACCTCTATATCAGAGGAATGACCCCAAAGAAGAAGAGCCTCCTTAAATTAATATCTTCCTAACTCAAATTAACGTTAGCATTCAGTATTTTATTCTCTCTTTTTAACACATAATATAGCTCTATCCTCCCTTTGTCTTTGGGATTAAAATGGAATAATGTTTGACCAGCTTACTCCAACCCCAACACTAAACACACCTTTCAGTTTTCTAATTTCAGCTATAGCTGCTCTATCATGGCCATAGACTTCAATAACCAACACCCAGAAAGACCACCAATTTCACACAGCACTGTTTCAGCCCTCATAGCCAAATTCCAAGAAACTGGGACTGTGGACGACAAGCCACATAGTGGGTCGTCCAAAGAAACCTCAACATTGGTTTTGGCCGCCTTTGCGAAAATTTACACAGATTGTGACTCACCCTGTGTCTTGTGATTTTTCACACTGTCCTGTGACCCTGTAATTTCATGATACCTTACAGAAAGACTGAACAAGTCTGGATGTAGCCAGATAGAGTCCCTTCTTAATAGAACATGTTATAATGTCTTAGATTTGCGGAAATACATTACATATGTTTAATACTGTCCATTGGACACCACAGTCATAATGTTAGGTCATGACGCTCAGCAAACTTGATATCAAGTACACTGGTGATGGCGTGTTAATTTGTTTTTGTTTTGTAGCCACATAACCTTACAGACATTTAGTCGACCAGTCCTTGTTTATATGAAATCAGGTAAATGTAAATAAAATTAGCATCTCTGACAACTAAAGCTCCCTGAAGCAGGACAGAGAGTATAAACAAACCAGAAAACATAATTCTCAACAACTAAATGCCCCCAAATAAATGATACATTGGTATTGCAATGCTCAGAATATAAGAAAAGGTCAGACTAAATTTGGTTCTACAAGGTAATGAATGTTTGGATTATGTTACTCACATTTTTACTTTCTGAGACAGTGGTGTCAAAGTCATTGGTTTCATTGAGAATCTGTCAGAACAAAGATTTAATTGTCATTAATTATTTTGGCAAAGGGCAGACCCAACATGATATAAACTGAAGTAAAACCTTTTATATGTAAAAATATAATATATGGACACTGACCTCATTCATGTTCTCAGCTGATCCAATAATAAACATATCTGTGGATACTGGTGTAACAGGTTCCACCTCGGCTGCAAGGTCCTGCTCATTAGGAAAGAAGTTGTAGGAGCGCTCCTCCACTGGTGTACTGCAAGTTGACTCACTGTCTCCTATATACCATTTGGTGTTTCTGTCCTTCTCATTAAGGTGTTTATAAAGACCATCCTTTGTGAGGGTAATGTCCGTAAATGCTGGCCTGTCCGATGTGGGATAGATGTTTAAGGATGATGGGTTTGTAATAGTAACACCATCATGAATTGGAGCTGAGGATGTTGTGTTGGGGGAATTAAGCTGGTCCAGAGACACAGCGGATGACAGTGGGTTTGACACAGTAAGAGCATCCATACACTTGGATGATAATTGTGTATTTGAGACAGTAAAATTCTCAGAATGTGTAAAGCTGAAGGTTTCACATTCTGTATAAGCAGGTGAATGCACCACACCTGTGAAAGAGGAAGAGTCATTGTCTGAAGACTGAACATCAGAATCCTCCAAATATGACGCAGACTGAGTGCATCGGAGGTCTGGTACTGAGATGCTTTTCCTGTATTTCAGAGGAGTCTTCTTGGCCTTCTTGCCTAATTTCACATTGAACAGGGGCTTTGCTTTCTCTCGCAGTTTAGATAAGACTTTATTTTTCTTGGGGTCCATTCTGACACACGATAAAATGGTGTAGTTATTTGGTTCCTTTATTGTCTAAATAAAAAATTTAAAAAAGCACAGATTTCAATTTAATACAATCAGAATCAAACGACAAAGAATAAACTATTTAAATTGATCTCTGTACAGTATAATGTTTTTTATATATAGTGTATATATTTTTTACTTTGCAAGAAATCAACTACATTTAATTTTTAAATGCTTAAAAGGTCACAGAATTGATCAAGAAGATCAGTTGAAAAAACGTCTAAACTTTTGCACACAACAAAGTTACATTTTCCACAATATGTTCAGCAAATAAACTAATATTGTGCAATGAATGTGCATACCATATCATTTTTTGGTCAATATCAAATTTGCTAGTTGATTTGTTAACTAATTATTATACAGAAATTTAGGAAAACCCAAAGATTTGATTAAGACTGTCCATAATATAATAGGTAGAAATGTCAGATTGCTGCAAAACGTGACAAGCAGTTATGTATCAAGCATGTATATAAATGATTACTGGATACTGTAGGAATACTGAAATACTGGAATCTCAGTACTACATGTTTAGATTTTAGATTACATTGTCCTGATGAAAGGGAAGTATTTTCATTACAGGAAACACCAGTGGTGTGATTACATCTTTTTGTGATTTTGCATTTTTCTGAACAGTTTTTAACAATGCACTATGACCTAACACTACTACATTATGAAATTACTATTAACTACTAGCTACTGTGTAAACTCTTAGTAGATTGGAGTCAAAGTGCAGGTGGATTTAGGCTAACCTTGTGGTCCAGTGAGTATGGTTGAGAGCGTGGATTAAATCGAGCAAAAAAAAACAGCTAAAACTACAAGCAGCAGATTAGTAACAGCTTGGTTTTTATATAAACTTATACTTTAATGATGACCTAGCATTTATACGCTATAAAGCCCAGTTGAACAAGTCTGTTCAAAAACATTGGTAAGAAGTTGTAGTGTTTTGAGCTGCAGAAAAATCAAGTAACAAACTTGTAAATGTTAGCTTTACTTAACACGCCATACATAACACGCCATACATCAACCCGTACCATGCATGCTCCGTCCACACCGAACCCACAGCACATCACATCCCACACATCGAGCAGACACAACAGAAGTGTGTTACTCCTTGCCTTCAACTAATAGTTAGAATCAGGGCTCTGTGCAAGGCAGTCAAGTACTCATCAAAGTTGTCAAACCATTTATTTAAAGGACTTTGCCTTAGGAGGACAGGGAAGAAAACTGACAAACTGATCTTTTGGAAAGGTGTCATACTGAGAGTTACCAATTCTGTGTTCAGTACAGTCCATAATGCCTCTATTTGCCTATGGAGATTTCATTAGTAGTGCATGTGACTGAAACAGCAGACATCAGGGACATTTCTAGACTACTTGTTATAGTAGGGCATACATATACTCTTTGCTTGCCAATCAGTCATAGAGGCACAACTGTGCCTGCGAAATAAGGTTGATTAACAGTAAAATTAAGAACAAAAGAACACCTAAAATATACTTATTGCATTAACATATAATGTCTAGAGCATATAGTCATTGACTATCATTATCTTGTATGCAGTGTAGCTGATTTTCTTTTAAATATTTGTGGATGTTCATTACAACATGAAAAAAACTAAAGAAATGGCTCTGACTGAAAGAGTTAAACCAGTGGTTTATGGTCAGTCTTCACTTCAAAGGTTTTTCTGTACAAGCATTGGTGAAATCTTTCTCAGTTTGTGCAGTTCGTTTGCGCACCAGTTAAAACCCTTGAGGCACATGCCACAAGTTGCCAAATCTACTCACGCTGCTGCAGCTTCCAAACCATATTGGGATGCATCAGTTGAATTTCTGAACATTTCCAAGAACATTTCCCTCTCATAAAGCACTCTTCCTGTTCATAAAACCAAATGCATACATTTGTCTGCTCCTAGAATTTTATACATATTTGTGGAAAAATGTGGGTAAGTAAATTACCATACCCAAGAAAGAGTAGCTTTTTGTTTCAACTCTTTGTTTTTTGGGTGTGATCATATTTTCAGGTACTGGAGATTTTTAGGATCAGGTACGATCAGGCAATATGATGTCCTTCATACTGAAGGCATGCTTTTTCATGCTTAATTTCAAGTTGACTTTCTTAGCTGGAGCACTTGTTTCAGCTATAATTAAATTTCTTCTCTTGTGGACTCCCAAACATTGATGTCTTACATCATTGTTGCCACAGAGGTATGTGTTCAAAAATCATGTGAAATGTTTTGTGGTAGACCTCTGGAGTTTAAGGCATATGGAACCTGCAAAACGTTTTAATTGTATTAATTGTGCATCAGCATACATTTACAGTATACAAAGTTTCACATTTAATTTTGTAGTCACCTATGAAGGGAATTACTGTTTCTTTCACTATTATTGGTAGTAGGCATACTGAAATATATTAACCTCTTAAGTTAAGGTAAACTTTCTACTGGAAACAAATTGGTAACTGTATAAGTTTTAGATTACACTACACTACACTGGGAAGTATTATCATTACAGGAAAAGATCAGTGGAGTGACAAGCTAGAAAAAACTTTGTACAACATTCTATTTTAACAGGTATGATAATTTGCATTTTTTCTGTACTGTTTTAAACAATGCACTATGAATTAACACTACTATGAAATGAGTACACTAGTACTTGTAGTATGCCTACAATTCAACCATGGAGCTACAGTATGAACTCTTAGTAGATTGGAGTTGGAGTACTGGGAGAAGTAGGAGTGCCCTGTGTGTCCTGTGAGTATGTTTGAGAGCATGGATTAAACTGAGCAAGTTCACGAACAGCTAAAGTTAAAAACAGTAGACTAGTAACAGCATGGTTAACTTACATGCTGTCCCATTTTCACTCTGCACCTGTAGTGTATTTCTGAACATGCCTAATTATCTCACTACAACAATGTAAACACACCTTAACACAACAAAACAGGATGTTACTGCAACACTATGTACACTATCTAGCCAAAGTTTGAGGGCACCCAAATGTTTATTCAAAACCATTGGTGTTAGTAAAGAGTTTGTTGCTCCTTTGCAGCAACAGCCACCTTGCATCTGATATCCATTATCACGGGAGCTACCCAATTCTGCTTTATTAACGTCAGAGTCTCAGAGTCTATGATGAATTTTGTCTGCTCATTCATCCACTGTGTGCACATTGTCGTTTACAATCCTTGTTCTGCAGTGCTTCACATGGCTTCCCCTTAAGTGGAGCATGTTTTTGGTTTGTGGCTATATAGTTTATAGTTTATATATAGCATATAGGTTTCCACTAGGATGTACAACATTTTACTACAGTACTGCCAATCTAAGTAGTGGATGTTATTTCAGTTTTAATTTAGGTGTTGCTCATAATATATATATAATATATATATATATATATTCACAAATATTTAATAGAAATTCTGGAACCCTGCAAGGCAATTACAGCTATATCCTCAGGTAATGCAAGTAATAAAAAATTTTTTGTCTTAATGTTCATTATTTTTCATCCATGGCAGCCACTTTAGTTACCACTTAATGTATGTAATGTACCACGTAATGTGTAACAGGCTTGTTTTTTCATTCACAGATGAGCCCCTAATCAGCAAACTGATCAGCAAGTAGGGACTTCAGTTGTGTCCCTCTAAATTCTGTGTGTGCCCCATTACAACAAGTAGTCTACTGTAGACGTGGTAGGAGAGTTAAGTTTAGAGTGTGAAATGCAGTGTAAAAATATGTGCTATGTCTGGTCGTCTGAGTCGTCCTTGTCTCTGTAGTGAAACTGTCCTCTGAACTCATTAACTCCGAAGTCATTGGTATTATTTAACATATTTAGTTTTCTTAGATTGTAAGATTACCTGCATGTGTTTACTGAGCCAATAGATAAACACTTTTAAAGCAGTTTTAGTTAAAAGTTACAATAATCTCAAAGAGGTTAAGCACACAGACAGTACAGTATATAAGGTGAGATATCTACATAGTTTAGTCTCATTCTGGCCACTAAAGGTTATGCAGAAGGTATTATTATAAAAGTGTTTTAAACTTTATTCTAAAATCAGTAACAAAATGATTTTAGCTCGTGTTAACAAAAAAAGAAAAGTTCCTGCCAGCAGGTAAACTATTAGGATATGCTTTCAATTCTTCATGTCAGGTGGAAATGAATACTGCTACTGCTACTACTAACACCACTACTACTACTACTACTACTACTACTACTACTACTACTACTACTAATAATAATAATAATAATAATAATGATAATAATAATGATAATAATAATAATAATGATAACAATAATAATAATCAGAAGAAGAAAGAAAAAAATATATATATACTGCAGAGAGAGAGAGAGAGAGATAGAAAAGAAAAAATTATGAACATCCCCTTGGTAAAAGTAAACTTTTACCTCTATAGCTTCTAGATGAGAAGCAGTTCCTATTTCTTCTTCTTCTTTTTTTTTTTTTTTTTGAGGCAGGAAACTAACTAACTGTGACACATCATTACAAAGAGAGGGAGAGTGGTTGTCATGATAAGTAAATCTTTTGCCAGTTAGGTTTGGGCCCTAAGAAGGGCCTAGATGTTTGTTGATGTTGTTTCAGAGTGAGCGAGCGGCTTAGGCGCGTTCTCCTCGAATACGGCGTGCCAGCTGGATATCTTTGGGCATGATGGTGACGCGCTTGGCGTGAATAGCGCACAAGTTGGTGTCTTCGAAGAGACCCACCAGGTAGGCCTCGGAGGCCTCCTGAAGTGCCATGACGGCAGAGGACTGGAAACGTAGATCTGTCTTGAAGTCCTGGGCAATCTCACGTACGAGACGCTGGAAGGGCAGCTTCCTAATGAGCAATTCGGTGCTCTTCTGGTAACGTCGGATCTCACGCAGAGCCACGGTTCCAGGCCTGTAACGGTGAGGTTTCTTAACGCCGCCGGTAGCAGGAGCAGATTTACGAGCTGCCTTAGTGGCTAGCTGCTTACGAGGGGCCTTGCCTCCTGTAGACTTGCGAGCAGTCTGCTTGGTTCGAGCCATCTTGCTTGCTTCCTTGATCTGGGAACAGACACGACCTACGTAGGTAAGTATAAGTATGCGTGGACTCTCCCGGCGGTCGCGTCTTTTATGATCCAGCAGACTGCCACCCTATTGGCTGTAAGCAAAGCCGTTAGCTCCGCCCACTTTACCTCACTCGATCCGGGAACATGGTTTTTCGGCTATTTCTCACCTTTTCCCGTACATCATTTCGATAATATTGGTGGCGCAAGATAGATTCTGGTCTGCTTTTTATAGTGCATAAGGTACAAAGTAGGAAAAGTGCGCCTTTTACATAGAAAACCATGATAATAGGCAGGCAAAGAAAGAAGTGCTACATGTAGGTCCGTACCTGCTGGTATACATATCGGAAAACTCAACTGTGTACCTCACTTTTAGTTGGACCTAAGGTGCGAGAGGACGTAGCTGAGTGAGCGGACCCACGTGTTTACCGAGGTAACCCACGTGTTCGCCAGCTAATCCTCCCGAGTGTAAAACCCATCCAAGGCTTTCGCGTCTGCGCTTCTGTGAGTGTTGCGTGAATGTAACAGTGCTCGTAGGTGACATTAGTGATAATTACGTAGAAAAAAGACCTGAGATACGAGAGACAGTGACCCGCTCAGTTGACCACGTGGTCCCGAGCCAGTGACCCACGTGCGAGTGACCAAGAGAGAAGAGGACAATAATCTGTCCCTTACGTTGGCCCTTCCCGTAGAGACAGTTATTGCTACAAAGAGAAGAAACGAAGAGGATAGCAACCTGTCCTTCGCGTTGGCCCTTCCCGCGAGGGACGGTCGCAGGATTTCCTACACCAGTGCTAGTGCTTGTACCCAGTTCCAGCCCCTTGGCTGACTCCCTACGCGCCCCCCAGTCACGTTGTCGCCATCGCTCCGCGCCTCGCCGTATCTAACCCTATCCCACTCCCACCTTTTACTTCACCTTAATTTTTTTTCTTTAGTGGTTCTTCCCGCTTCCTCCCATCCCACATGCCTCCACCATGCCGCCAGATATCCGGATAAGGTTCACGAAGCCCGACTCCCCGCCACCGTCAACGACCCACCTACTAGGCACTATCTATAAAAATGCCGAAGTACGACCCAGCCGCGTTATTCAGTTCACGAATAATAAGAATACTTATAAAGTCTGCCTGAATAAGGAGGAGGACCTCAGCCAACTCCTTACGAAAGCCTCAAACGACGCCCTCGCTAAAGAACATTTCAAAATTATTTACGACCGCCCCCTACTAGCAAAATGTACCATTATTGCTAGCAATGTCGACGGCTCGGTTACTGACTTAACTCCCGAGGAGATCGCTGACGCTATCAACCGGGAAAAAAACGGCGTACATGTCACAAGCATATACAAACTGTCCAGACCATATTCCATTAAAATTCAGTGCTCCAACCCGTCTGATGCCGACCGCCTCCTCTCTCGTGGAATTCTCCTCCCCATGATTTCTATCCCAACGACGGACCTTAGACCCGACCAATACATTGATATATTGCAGTGCTATAAATGCCTGCAATATACTCATGCGACGAAAGACTGCAAAGAGGAAAAAGACACATGTAGCAACTGCGCCGAAGTTGGTCACAACTTTCGCGCATGCAAGACCCAGACGCCGCTGTGTGTGAACTGTAAGGGTTCACACATCGCGGTATCTGGCCAGTGCCCGCGAAAAAAGGAACAACTGAGGACGACACGAAAGACTCTAAACTCCGCCAGCTCTGCCCCCAACACCAACCAAACCCAGCCTCCTTCCACCTCCAGCCAACTCCTTTCCTATGCCACTACGGCAAAAACACCAGCCTCTCCCCAATCATCCGCCTTCCTCACCACCCCATCATCCCTTAATGCAACTCAAGCTCTGGTACACGCGTGCTACATTAAAGCCCTTCACCTCAGTAAAGATTCGGACACGGACTTTAACAAATATTTCGACTACTATCTCCGCTATAACAATCTTCCTGTGCCAAAAACTCCTCCTGAACTCCTTCACCTCACCTCCCCCATGCCCGCTCCCTCCACTAGCGTAACCCCCCAGCCCGTCACCATGACTACCACCAGCCTGGCCGCTCCACGCCGACCACCAAGCCAGCCTCCCCGTCCCCCTCCCCCTCCCTCTCCCCCCATCCCCGCATCCCCCAGCACTCCCCCCACCACCACCACCCAATCCACCAACGTTGTAGCACCAAAGACTCCAAAGAAAAAATCCACTCCCACTCCTTCCACCTCCATCACAACTCCCGACAACAAATCCCAGCCCTCCACATCCAACCCCTCTCCTCTCCACACTCCCACTCCCCCCACACCCCCCACCCCTACCGGCGGAGACCCTATACCTGACTCTGACAAACCACCCGCAAACCCCCCAGTCGTAGCCACCAATGAACCCGTCATACAAATACGGGTTCTAGACAATTCTAACGACGAACCCCTTACCCCAGCCACTGACTCCACACGCCCCAAGACCAGACAGACCGCCAAGACCGCAACCGTTAAGACCCTTAATGGCGGGACGCTAGCAACAATTGAACCGAAGTTAAGAAAAACCCTTAACTTCCAAAAGTCTGCTTAAGATCATACAATTTAACGTGCGAAGCTATTACAATAACCGCCACTTGATTGCCGCACTCCTCGAAGATGAGCGTCCCGATGCTGTGCTACTGAACAGCACGTGTATCACTAACGGTCATAAAATCAGACACTTTGGATACACGTGCCGTCAGTCTCCAGACGACAGACACGAGGGAGTAGCCATTCTCATTCGCTCCACAATCGTGCACGAATACCTGTCCACCTCTTGGAACTTTGAACATTTCCTTGCTGTCAAACTCCACACGCTACATGGCCCTATTATTCTATGCACAACATACGCACGACCCAACACCGCCATCCCACTACATGACCTATACAGAGTTTTCGACCACACGCAAACACCTCTCTATCTCCTAGCTGACCTCAACGCTCACCACAGGACATTCCACCATACCAGTAACAACGACCACGGTGATGATCTATTCGCTCTATACTCCCTCAAACACCTCAACTTTCTTGGCCCCGATTTCCACACTTTCTACTCCGGCGCAGGAGGAAAAGGCAGACCAGATCTTGTCTTCTCCAACCGAGCCAGCAACTTTCTTCACCACTATCTGAGTCCAGGACCGCAATGCGGTTCAGACCACCTCCCTTTAATTCTCCACGTATCGTCCAACCCCATTCTTATTCCATCACCACCTAAATTCCGATACAAACATGCAGACTGGGACAAATACAAAGACACACTCAGTAATGACACACACACAACAAACTACGAAAACCAACCAATCACACTAATCGACAAGGAAACCGCTCACATTCATCAGTCGATTAATCAAGCGGCTGATGAATCCATTCCCATAACCAGATACACTCTGAGGTACTCCTTCATTCCTTCCGCAAAAACAAAAAGACTCCTCTCGTGCTACCGTCGTCGCTTTGAACAAAACAAGAATCGGCTAAGCCTAGTGCGGTGGGACCTCACAACCCTACGCCAACACACACTCAACAGCCTAACAGACGATCACAATAGACATTGGAAATCATTAATCCACCCACTTGCCCAACAACGAATCAAGTCCCCTCAAGACTTTTGGAATAAAATCCGAAAACTCAAGGGGACTCCCAAAACGAACTTTACAGGCCTAAAAGACAACAACATAATACACCAAAACCCACAAGACATTGTTAATATCTTCCACAGACACTGGGAGGGTGTATTTCACCCACACCCCCCTCTCCCTCTGGCGAACGACAACGTCCAACTCGTCAGAACCTACATACAAAACAGGCCATCACACTTTTACCCTGACCAACTCATCCACTTACAGACCCTTAGTAACAACCATCCTCTCACAACTCCTATAACCACAAACGAGGTCAAATTTTTCTTGCAAAAATCCCCCAAGGTAGCCCCAGGTAACTCTGGAATCGGCTACCAGTTGTTGACTCGACTCCCAGACAAGACTATCAGTGCTATCACTGCCCTCTTTAATGCTGCACTAGCCTCCGGCTACTTCCCAGCAGACTTCAAGACAGCCACGACAATAATGATCCCTAAACCTAATAAAAACAACCAGGAACCACTCAATTACCGCCCAATCAGCCTACTGGAATCCATAGGCAAAGTGTTTGAGCGAGTACTTAACATCAGACTCAGACTACACCTGACCGCCAACAACCTACTTTCACACAAACAATTCGGCTTTCGTCCACACCACTCCACACATGACGAACTAAACATAATCACTAACTACATACACAACAACAACTGCACTAACAAAAGGACTGCACTGATCTCCAAAGACGTGGAGAAAGCCTTCGACACGGTCTGGCACGAAGGCTTGAGGTACAAACTCAGCACTCAATTTAATTTCCCGCTCCCCATCATAAAACTCCTGTCCAGTTACTTGTCCAACCGTAGGATGAGGATTAAATATAAATCATCCTACTCCAACTACTTCCCCATTAACGCTGGCGTACCTCAAGGCTCCGTCCTAGCCCCCACCTTATACACACTCTACACAAACGATCTTCCTGAGCCATTTTATAATGACTCAATTACACTACAATACGCAGACGACGTGGTTCACCTCATTAGGGCTCCGACAAACACCCTCATCACCACCAAAGCTCAGAAGGAAATTGACCTCGTTTCGTTATGGGAGATAGATTGGAGGATAAAAACCAACCCCACTAAATCTCACATAACTTACTTCAACACTAGACACCGACACAACATGTCCAATGTCTATTTACACTCCCGCATCCATAGACACACCCCCATCCCAGTCACACTCACCAACACCGTACTAGGCCTGAAGTTTGACGCTCATCTCCGGATGCACCATCACATTAAGTGTAAAGCGGCTATTGCATCAGCGGAACTCGATAAATTGTATAGATTCAGAGATGCCAATTTCAAGACGAAATTGCATCTCTACAAAGCTCTTATCCGGCCACTCCTGACTTATGCCCCTGCAGCGCTCGAACTCGCCGCAAGGACGAACGTCAAAAAATTACAAAACGTACAGAACAGAGCCCTCAGATGGCTCTTCAAGACTAAATGGGACGATTTCGTGAGGACGATAGACCTCCACGAGAGAGCCAAGTTGCCTCCGCTAAACATCTACTGGAGGCAACTTAAAAACAATCAAATTGAAAATTTCACACTCCACCATGATTCCTGGGTGATGCTTTTCAGCAATCTCTTCGGGATAGACAACCCAAACAACCTAATGCAGATTCCTGGGATCGATCCCGGGCCCATTTATTAATTAAACAACTCGGTGAATCTTATCCGCCAAATCCTGGCAGAGCAGAAACGGCATGTTCGGTGAATGTGATCAGAGCTGTTGAGGAACCACACCTGCCTCAACCTCCACCCTACCCTCCACCCTTGTAAAAAAAAAAAAAAAAAAAAAAAAAAAAAAAAAAAACAAAAAAAAACAT
>JAUZST010002569.1:0-17921 GCA_034779995.1 Parotocinclus haroldoi | reverse complement strand
GTACAATAAAATTTAAAATCAAAAAGAAAAAAACTTAATTAACACACATTATATATAACACACATTATAAATATATAATTATTATTCTTGTATTTATGTGTTAATTAAGTTCTTTATCTATTTGATTTTTTTATTTTATTGTACAGTCTTGAAAGGTGCTAATCAAATCAAATATTATTATTTTATTACCAATTCCAACAAAGAAACTGTTTGTTAAGTTTGGTAAACTTAAAACATAAGGCTAAGGAAACATTTAAGAACATGGGACTGGATTCAGAAACGTTTCTTAAGAAAGAAAATGTTTTATGTTTTTTTACTTAATTCTCAAGAAAATGTTGATATTTTCCCACAACTACTTAAAAATGATCTCAAGAAGGAAGGTGAAAAACATAAATACAAATTTAAAATCTCTCAAAGGCATTACACATAACAGCCTACTTAAGAAAACAATGCAGATTTATTTGAGAAGATAACGGTGGAGAAATTCTTACGGATTTTTTTATTTTATTTTATTTTTTAGAATTACACTTAAGAACATTCTTAAGAAACTTTCCAGGTTTTTTTTTAAATAAGACAATTCCTAAGACGTTAGAGTTATATATAGTTATAGTTATAGTTTTATAAGTTAAAATAAAAAAAAAAAGAGTTAAAGAAAAACGTAATTTTCTTAAGTCACTTTTCCGGTTCCGGGACTTCAATAGAGTAAATAATGTAGAACTTATTCAAAAAGGGAGACCTTGGGTCCTTGCATTTGTGTAACACCACCTACCTAAACATTGTTGCAGACCATGTGCACCCCTTCATGGCCACTGCATTACACAGCGGCAGGGGCTTCTTTCAGCAGGATGATACCTTCTGCTCCACTACAAAAGGTGTTCAGGATTGGTTTTGCCCTGGCCTTCATATTCCCCAGATCTCAAGCTGATCGAGCACTTGTGGGTGCTACGTGCTACGGAGGCTCATTATCGCCGTACTCTTGTACACCCTAGGTACTGCGCCACATTCTTATTCATTTGTTTTTCTGCTTTGTATTTGCCAGGGCGTTCTGTCAGCAGGCTGTATTTTTAAAAGGGGGGTATTTAAGAGCCACACATGCAAATAAGTGCCCTCCACGGGGTACATGTATAGACTTCCACACAGTTCAGGTCGGTGCTTTCAAGAGTACTCGGGGACGGCAGCGCACGAGTCCAAGCGATGTCCTCGGTGCGTCCTCGGGTTGGTGGAACAAGCCAGGGTTGGGGGTGCGTTGTAACATCAGTATGCTCCTGAAGCACCTCCTCTGCTCTGGTGTTCGTCTGTGTGTGGTGCACAATAGAGCCCTCACTGCACTGACAACACATCTATAACATTAGCTCTGTCTCTGCTCGTACCCCCGTGCCCGCACGCATCTCGTCATTCCCACCCCCGGCCGTAACGGCGGTTGGAATCGTATAGCGGTGGATGTGCTCAGCGCACACCCTCAGCCCCGCCCGCCGCCTTCCTCCTCTTCCTCACCCTCCCTTGCTCGCTTGGGGTCTCTCCATTAAATTTCCAGTCACACAGCAGTGCAGTGGATATTCCTCCCTCCCTCCTTCCCTCACTCGCTGAGTCGCTCGCTCACACTCATACACACCACACATCCTCCTTTCTCCTACATCCACCCCCCTCTTTACATCCTGAAATCATCCCGGATCTCTCTATCTTCTCGAGTGTCCTGCAGCTTTTGTCTTTAAAAGTCCATAGTCGCCTCTCGCCATGTAGGTGTCCGCAGTGCGAGGGCCGGCATGCTGGCGGCATGACGTGATTTTCCCCCCGTGGGCGTGCGTGTCCCCGGCGGGGCAGCTGAATGACATGGTGGAAACTGCAGGCCATTAGAAGGACGGAGATGTAGGAGAGGTCGAGGACCAACACAGAACATTAGAGTTCACGAGCTTCTAAATATTCATGCTCCATCTGTTTTTTTAAGGATTGGTATTCAAATCCAAGCAGCACCCGTCACACAGAAAAGAGATCGGATACTTTTTAGGGATATTTTGTGTTGCTTTTAATGGTCAGCTTCAGTTCATTTGTTAATAAACATCAATTTCTGCATTTCAGGCCTGCAAAGCATAATATCATCAAGCAATTCAGAATCTGGAGGAATTTTGGTGTATAAAGGGTAAGGATAAAAGCCTAAACTGAAGAGGGGTGATCTCTCTCCACTCCCTCAGGCGGCTGTAAATTCATCAATAGCCGATAGAAGCACATGGGTAAGGGATTACTTTCTCAAACCTTTATCAAGCTCTACAATACAGAGTTACATTCACAAATACCACTTCAAACTTTACTGTACAAAAAACAAGCCTCATGTTAACCAGGTCCAGAAGCTCCGCCCACTTCTCTTTGGCTCAGAGGCACCTAAGATGGATCATCACCATGGAAACGGGGATTGGGCTCAGGATTACAGATCTTTAGATATAAGGACCAAAGATGAAAAAGACATCCAGACTGTTATGAGGAACAAGTCCAAAAGCCAGGTTCTATCATGTTATGGGATTTGGTCCGGACCCTTGGTAAAGGTCATTTACACTTCTGTGACACAGCATTAATGCAGAAAAGCACACCAAGACGTCAGAGCAACATAAACTGGCTTTAAGACGACATCTTTTGCAGGGACGTCCATGCATTTATTAAAAAGATAATACGTTAAATCTGCTAAGCCCTAGAAAGGGTGTCTAAAATAATTCCCAAACATGAACCATACGGTAATTTATAAATAAGAGTCTGCACCCAGGTATTAGTCTAGATTAGACAGGATATTGTAGAACAGGCATGGAATTAGAGATACAGGAGGATGCCAGGCACTCTCAATTTGCATATCATAAATATTCATAGATGTGTGTATTTTAGTTATTCTGCATTAACCGATTTTTACTGGGCTTTATATTTTTAATGGTTTGTAAGAATCAAACGTTTAATGGTTTCGAGCTGGGCTTGGATTTTATCCTGACGTCCTTTGGTCTCTTTGTATATATATATATATATATATTATGACCTGTACATATAGAGTTTTAGCCACTATCGGCACTCCTGCTAGCTCTGTGGTTGTAATGACTGTCTCTCTGCGAGAGCTTTTCTGCTGCATTAGCTTCCTCTCATGATCCGGAGCACTAGAGCACGCTCATACGCTCCATAGCTTCAGGTTAGCGCCGTGTCACACAACGTTACACACATCCTGCTCCAAAATGTTCATCTGTCTTCATCATATAAGGCCATGCGGCGTCCTGGCTGCCCGGGGGGCAGATGTCAAAACAAGAGCGTGTGCCTTAAGCAAATTCACTCTGTGTGTTAAGATGAAGGTGAAGCTTCTCCTTCGTGGGGCAGCGAAAAAAAAAATGAATTGTTGTGTTTGTTTGCTCCTTTAAAAAGGAGATGATGCAACCTGAACAAGGGTCAAGTCTTTTCCAGTTAAAGTTAAGCTCTTGGACGTTTCCATTTCTGCATTTAAGTCCTGCAACACATTCCAAAAAAAGTGGTCGCTGTAAATCATTTAGCACTTTGTAACGATCACAGAGGATATAAACCAAAGGATTTAGTGTTTCAGGTGGATTTTTTTTTGTTCCATCCTTCCTAACGTGGATCAGTACAGGATCGTTTTCCATTTCTACATTCTCTACACATTCTTTATTAGGAACAGGTCGGGACTGCGGGCGACTACAGATATGGCTTTATTATGTGTGCAGCATGTGGTTTTGTTTGTGTTTGTCTTGTTATAAAATGCATGGACTTCCCTGGAAAAGATGTCGTCTTAAAGCCAGTTTATGTTGCTCTAAAATATCAGTGTACGTTTCTGCATTAATGCTGCATCACAGAAGTGTAAATTTACCAAGGGTCCGGACCTGATGATAAAACCTGGCTTTTGGACGTGTTCCTCATAACAGTCTGAATGGTTTATTATCATCTTTGGTGTCTGAGTCCAGTCCCTGTTTCCACCGGGCCATGGTCCACCCTAGATGCCTCCAGGCAAGTTTTACCAAGGGGAACGTGGTCATGTAGGATATCAAAGAAGACCAGATTAGAAGACCAAGTAGAATTGTAATATCTCTTGTGGTTCAAAAGTTATTAACGCAAAGTTTAACTTCTTTTTCTCCTTCACAGGTAACAAACCCGAATTGATGATTATGGTGTCCGGGGAACACCGCTGCCGTATCATAGCAACAGTCTTCAACAGCCGTCACCCAGCAAAAAATTTTAAACAGCCCTGTTACATCCCTCATAACCAAATTCAGAGAAAGTGGGACTGTGGACGACGAGAAACGTAGCGATCATCTGAAGAACTGCAACCGACCAAGAAACCTCTACAATGGTTTTGGTAGATTTTGGGAAAGGTCCTTTTGATCCGTCCTTTTGACTCACCCTGTGGAGTTCATCTATGCCTTTCTCTTACATTTTCAGAGGAATTAGGCTAATGAGCCAAAACATCTATGACCCACCTTCACCAAATCCTTAGGAGCTTCTGATAAATGCTAACCTGTTAACCAATCTGGCTTATAAATAAAAATCTCTTCTCCCACATCTTTCTGGAGCTTAAAATCCCATCTCTTATGCAGCACTCTAAAGTTTAAGCCCCCCTGTTATTTCTAACAATGCATTAAAGTTTAAGCACTGCACCAGACCATGAGGAGAAGCCCTGCTCCAGCTTCTCGACCCTCTAATGGAGCTTTATCGCTGTCGGAGACACACCGGAGCTCTGCAGAGCTCTGAAACGCCACATGTCTCTGGCTTCCAGTAAAAAAAGCTGCTGCTTTTGATCCCGAAATCAAACGCTGGAGACGCTTTGAGGGGGAAAAAGGAGATTTGACGTAGTGTGCATTGTAGAATTCTTTCTGCAGCTCTGAAGCTTTCGTTTTACAGTGGCTTCAGAGCTTTTGTTAAGGATTTTCAAGAAAACGACACACCAACTCAACTTTTAAATTATATACGCACATGCACAAAAGTTGGGGCATCCGTGATCAAACACAATATTTTGTGGATTTTAATATTTGAGCTAATGAAGACTGAGTCAATTATGTTCTGAGACCATACAGAATACACCATATGAGTCTATTACATTCAGAGTTTGTGTTAAAAAGTTTAGTTTTAATAAGTATTAGGACACACCCACATGTGACCAAAAGTATTAGCATACCTCCACATGTGACCAAAAGTATTAGCATACCTCCACATGTGACCAAAAGTATTAGCATACCTCCACATGTGAAAAAGTATTAAGACACAAACCCACATGTGACCAATAGTATTGGGACACAAACCCACATGTGACCAAAAGTATTAAGACACAAACCCACATGTGACCAAAAGTATTAAGACACAAACCCACATGTGACCAAAAGTATTAGGACACAAAGCAACATGTGACCAAAAGTATTAGGACACTTGGTAATCAGTGCATTAATGGACTTTATGAGGCTCGTTATATTGGTGCATTCAAAGCGTACGTGATTCATGGTTCCATGACTGTTTGTGTGTTTTTAGCCGCAGGTGTTTGTTGAGCGTCTGCTTGCCTATAAACACTGGTTAGACGAGAGCGATCTGAGAGAGAAACAGCTCGCTGCTCTGCGAGTCGAAACCTGCAGCGCCGAAGCCCTCAAATGTCTCAAAGGTTTGTCGAGTAATCGATCGTTTTTTACCGAAAGCCTGCGACGAGTTTCTGCTAAAGCTGAAGTTCTGCTTCTCTCCAGATAAAGCAGGAGGAAATAAATTCTCCATGGATTTAGAGGAAGGCAGTGTGAAGCTGCAGGAGTTTGTCACGTTCCTCGAGGGACAGATGAAGACGGGACCGGCCCTGCTGGAGGCTCTCGGGAACGCCGACATGTTCTACGAAATGCAGTACAAAGAGGTCAAAATCATCGCTAATGTGAGTGTGTGCTAACACTCCAGGCTTCAGAGCTGTGATTCGATTTAAAAATAATAATAATAATAATAATAATAATAAAAATACACACGTATTAATACGTAAAAATCACTTTTACACTTCCTAACTGATCTGGTTTGTTATATTTAATTTCTTTTATTATGTCATTTCTTTTTAATCGTTTCATAACTTTTTTCATTTTTATGCAATTCATTCGCTGTAATTATTTATTTATTTATTTTTTTACCTTTTTTCCACATCTGCTTTACATAAATTTCAGTGAATTATTTTTTTTTACTTTTTTGTTTCTTTCTTTTTTTCCTTTCAATCTCTCTTGTATGTATTAAGTAAAAAGAGAAAATTAATTTTAGTTAGTTATTTTTATTCTATTAGGGTTTTAGTATTTTGGTTTTTTTTTTTTTTTTCTTTTCTCGTATTTTTTTATATTGATTCCGTCATTAGATTTTTTTTTTTTAAGATTTTATATTGTGAAACTGAATTAGTTTTTTTTTTTTTTATTATTTAGATTTGGGTTTTTTTTTTTTTTTTTACTTTTTTGTAAAAATTTTATTTTATTTATGTATTTTTTTTACTTGTTTTTTAATTTTCTTTTTCATTTTCTGTGTTCATTTTCATTCTATATGATTTTCTTTTTCCTAATCTTTGTTTCATTAGGGTTTTCTCTTTCCGGCTATTTTTGTTTCTGGTTTTATTTTGTAATTTATTTTGATTTAGTTTGATTTTGTCCTTTTTCTTTTTCTTTTTTTTCTTTTTATGTATTTTATCATTTTAATTAATTTTTTTTTACTGCTTTCTGTTCTTTTTATTATTTTACATTTGATTATTTATTTAAGTATTTAAATGTATGAAATATCAAGATGAATTAATTATTTTTTTTTTTTTGTATTGCTCTTTACGTTTGATTTGTAATTGTATTTTCTTCGTCTCTTTTTTTTTTAATTTATTTATTTTTTTTATTTTTTTTTAGGCGTATCAGACGTTTGCTAATCGCGTTTCTAACCTAAAGAGGAAGTTGGACGCCCTGAAAGCGACGCTGCCCGACCTGGACGAGTCGCCCCTTCCCTCACCCCTAGAGGACGCCCCGTCCCCCTCCGGCTCCGAATCATCCACCCACGAATTGGGGCGTCCCCCAAAGGACGAGGACGACCTGGGGGACATGGACGTCTCTGAAGAGGAACCCCCGAGCACCAGCGGCACCTCCGGGGGTAAGTACCAAACTTTTAAAAGCAAACTCTTAGGCTGTTTTATTAAAATAATAATAATAATTATTATTATTATAGTTTTTTTTATTACTCGATTTATTAATTACTTATTTATTTTATTTTTAATTCGTTGGGTTTTTTATTTTCTGATAACGTTCTGTTTTTAATCCTTTTTTAAAAAATTTATTTTATTTTTTTTTGCTCTTATGTAATTATTTTTACTTTTCTTTTTCGTTTTAGTTTTTTTCTATTTTTAATGACTTTTTTATTAGAGGGGTTTATTTTTGTTATTTATTTTTATATCTATTCAATGTTTTTATTTTGGTTTTTTTGTATTCAAGAAACGTTCCTTTTTTACTGCATGTTTTTATTTATTTATTTTTTTAATTTTGATAATTGGTTTTGTATTGTTTATGCTGCTGTTTTTCTTTCCTTATTCATTTTTTTTTATTTTGGATTACAATGTTTTCTATTTTTAATACTAATTATTTTGCTGTTTTGTAAATTTATTAGCTGTATACTGTATATTAAACAGACATTTTCTTTTTGTTTTTTTAGGGTTTTTTTTTTTTTTTAGCTCAGTTTTTTTTTAATGTTATATTTTTTGCCTTGGATTTTTTTCTATTTCTTTAATATTGTTTTTTTCTCTAATTTGTTTACTGTATTTACTGTTATTTATTTTTTATTATTTATTAGCAAAATTTACTTTAATTTTAGTTTAGATTTTTTTAATCTTAGTCTTTTATTTATATATACAGTTTACAGTTCAGCTATATTTTTTTAATATCAGGATTTATTTTTTTATTAGGGTGTGACTTTTTTTATGGTGTTTTTTTTTTTTTAGCTTAATATTTGTTTTGTTTTATTCTTTATTTCACGATTTAGCTTTTTTTTTATTTTTTTTTTTTAGGGACTTTTGCTTTGTATTTTTTTTTTCTATGCTGCTATATCTTTTGGATGTAGTTTTTAATTCTCTTTAGACGTTAGAGCGTTATAAGTGGACATATGATATTTTTTTTTTAAACTGTTACTTTTTTTTTTAGGTTTTTCTGCTGAAGATAAAAAAGAAAAATCTTCACCCCCTGCAGTTTCCAAACCTGCCAGTGTAACCGTAACCAAGTCTCCCACGTTAACCACGCCCACAAGAGCAGCCCCAGAAACCACAGCCAATCAGACGCAGGTCACCTCATCTGCGACGGCCACACCCACCAGTCCTATAAGCTCCGCCCCTCTGAATCTGGCTAATGTGGATTTAGGAAAGATCAGCTCGATCCTGAGCAGCCTGACCAACGCCATGAAGAACTCGGGTCAGCTCCAGCACCTACCGTACCTCCTTTGGTGTTTTAGTATTTTGTTCTTTTTTTGTACTTTTCTTGTATTTCTTTATATTTATTTTATCATTAGATTCTTTAGATTTTATATTGTGTAACTGAATTTGTAGTTTGTTTTCATTATTTAGATCTTTTTTGATTTTTTTTTTTTTTTTTTTAACAGATTTTTTTTGTTAGTTTTTTTTTTTTTTAATTGTTTTTTCCCTTTTCTGTGTTTATTTTCATTATATATAATTTTCTGTTTCATAATTATTATTTTTTTTTAGGGTTTTTGCTTACGGACCATTTTTGTTTCTGGTTTTATATTGTATTTTATTTTTATTATTGGAGGGTTTTTTTAAATGTATTTTATCATTTTACATTTTTTTTAAACTGATTTCTGTTCTTTTTTTTATTTTACATTTCATTATTACTTTATTAGACAATTATTACTTTATTTCGTTTGAACCTTAAGTATTTAAAGTCCTCTAAGGACTTTTTTTTATGTGTTTTGCTTCTAGCTTTTTTTCAAATCTTGTTTTGTCTTGTCTTTTTCTTTTTGTTTTCTTTTTATTTAAAAGTCTACAGTTATTTTACATTTATAGTCTTTTGGTATTAATGCAACTTTTCACACTAAAAAATATTCTATTCTTTCTTTCTTTCTTTTTTTTAAATTTTATTTCTGTCTTTCAAATGTGTTCCTCATTTAACTGTTTTCATTTATTTATTTTCATTTTTTTTTATTCTCTTAATTATGCTTAATTTTTTTTTTTTTTTTTTTTTTTTTCAATGCCGGGTTCTGTTTGTTCTGTTTTTATTTTTCTCTTTTTCTTTGTTTTTACTAATTAAGTTTGTTGCTCGTTTAATGATTTATTTTTTAGTGTTTTTATTGTTCCATCTTTTAATTTTTTTTTTGTCTTTTTCTTTTTTTTGTTACTTACTTGTTCTTGTTTTTGTATTTTGATTCTCTTAAGGATTTTTAAAATCAGGAATTAAAAAACAGCATTCCTAATAAAATAAAAATCTTAAAATACTTGCATATGTGGAATTCGCAGAAAAAAAAAGTTAAAATAATCACAAAAATCAAAAAGCACAAATTTCTCTTTAGAACTTGACTTTTTTTATTTTATTTTATTTTTTTTGTGTCCCTCTGTCCTACCCACTGGGTTTGATGTTTTTTACTTTGTCCCCTCAGGTGTCAGTTCTAGTCCTGGGTCCCGCCCTTCCCCGGGAACGCCCAATACTCCGTCGAGCCACGCCCCCGTAGCAAAGGCTCCGCCCATTAATGCACCTGCAGCGGCCAATCCGCTGGCGAGCATCCTGTCCAAAGTGGATATTTCACCAGAGGGCATCCTGAACGCTCTCACCAAAACCAACACACACGCAGGTGACGAACAAAACATTCATTCTCATCTCTTCTTATTGTTTGTTTGTTTGTTTAGAATTTTTTAAAAAGATTTACCTGAATAGTTTTTGTTTTTCTTTTTTAACCCTGCTTCTCTCTCAGGTCTTTCTTCTCTGCTGTCCTCTGCCCGCGCCAACTCTTTTGCCACCCAGAACCCCGCCCCCTCTACCTCCACCGTCGCCACGGCGACCGCAACTCCTACGACGACCACCCCGACGACGGCCAGCGCCCCCAAGACCTCGAAAGCTCCCGAGAGCGGCAGCGTGATCCGCGATTTGGAGAGAGAGAGGGAGAAAGAGGAAGCGTGCGAGAGTCGGCGAGAGGAAGCGCAGACGCCGAGTCTGGAGTCGAAAATCAACAGCTTCCTGCAGGGCAACCCCGGGTTCGCCGGCGTCTTCGAGACCGACAGTAACAGCCCGCTGATTGTCGGCGGAGACGCCACGCCGGTGCGAGACGAGAGGTGCGGGACGCCGACGCAAGACGAGATCGTCGACAGCCCCCGCGGCAACGCCCACAAACCCGAGGCTTCCCCGTGGGCCGCCGACAACGACAAGAAGGACCGGGACTACCGAGTGAAAAGCAAAGAGGCCGAGGTAACGAAGAGGAGGGGAGAACCTTTGTCTGGCCACGCCCCCTGCCCCTCCTCCTCTGCTTCCTCCTCCCAGTTTCCCGGGCAGGAAGCGACCTCGAAGGCGAAGGCGGAACCCAGGAGAGCGAGCACGGGAAGAGAAAAGAGCAAGGACGAGAAAGCGGGGAGGAAAAAGGAGACGGAGGTGGGCGGAGCCAACGAGGGCTATCGTTGCATCAAGACCGTGGTAACCGCGGCGAACAGTGACGGTGCCGCGCCCATAGAGACGCTCGGCTACAGCAACCGCATCCAGACGGTGGAGAGCATTCGCGTGATCGGGCGCGGCCCCAGGAGGTCCAGCGGGGCATCTTGGTATGAGGAGGCGGAGTTTATGGAAGCCCCGCCCCAGCATCGCCGCGGAAACCACACTCTGGAGAGTTCCAACGACCTTGCCCAGCCCCCTCCTCATTTACTGCCCCAGTACCCACCCCCGCCACCTCTCCCTTTCTTCCCCTCTCAAGCCCCGCCTCCTCCCATGATCACGCCCCCTCATGTAGCCCCGCCCACCCCGCCTCCGGTTCCTCCCGGGAGCTTCCCTCATTCCCCGACCACGTCCGCCGTGATGGTGGGCGGCATCATGGTGCCCATCGACCGAGTCTTGCCCCTCCCGTCTGCGAATCACCGACTGGGCACGACGGGCGGGGCAGCCGCCGCCGCCGCACCTTCGGCCGTCAAATCTCGTTCTCTGCACCCCTTCCATCACCCCCTGCTGGGCCCGAACCAAACTCCGCCCTCACCCACCACCCCGACCGTACCCACAACGCCAACGTCTAGGGATCCCCGCCCTCTTTTGCCTTCTCCACCCACACCCCTCCTCCGACTGCCTTCCCCCACCCAGCGCCTCTCCCTCCCAAACCCTCGTGAGCCCTTGCCGAGGGGGACGAAGCGCCCTGGCTCCGCCTACCGAGGCGGCTTGTTACGCACCCCGAAGCGACCCTATATGCCGCCTCGCTATTAAGGGTTAACGCCAGGGCCGTACAGGGTTGCGCCTATACACGCCCAGTTAAGCCCCGCCCCCTAGCCCAGCCTCCTTATAATCAACTCACGTTCACTTATTAGTAATAAGAAACGTCATTTCTTTTTAGGAAATGGGGATGAAATAGAAAGGGGGAAGAAACCCGGCGGGCAAGACGAACAGAGATGGAAAAGGTGGTTATTCCCATCGTGTGTGTGTGTGTGTGTGTGTGTGTGTGTGTGTGTGTGTGTGTGTGTGTGTGTGTGTGTGTGTACAGTGAATTACCCTGCACTACCTAGCTGTCTAATTCTAATGTAAATAGCTTTAGGGCTCTTCTCTCTTCTTGCGGCTTTTACGTTACGATTTTCCTTCTCTTTCCCTCTCGCTCTGTAAACGAGGAGCGCTGCAGAAACGCAAAGGCGCTTAAAAAAATAGCAACACAACCCTCTTTGTGCTTTTTCTTCTTTCTGTCCTCGTTCTGGTCTCTCTCTTTTGTTTTTTTTTGTTTGTTTGTTTTTATTTTGTTTTGTTTTTTTTGTTTTGGTTTGGTTTTTTTAGTGTGGTTATTGCAAATAAAAGCCCTGCGCTGAGAATCAAGAATAACCGAGGGCTTTCTTTACCGTTAACTTGATTACTTGGTTGTTTGTTCCGGTGTGGATTTATTTATTTTTTTCCCCCCCACTTTCTTTCATCCGTCAGAAATGTGAAGAGAAAAAGAAACGGATACATCTTGTTAAGTTTTGTTTTTGGTTCCCCTGCTCGTAGTTCCTCTGCTCTGTATATAAAACGGGCTATGTGTACGATTTTAAAGAACAGACACACACACACACACATTTAAAGATTCCCACACACATCCTGGTCCTTGATATTTAGAAGAAGGCCTAAATTGTAAACGTAGCTCCCCAAAGGGGGCGACGCTTTCGCAGACACCCGTTTGGATAAAGAGAAGCGCTGATCGCTTTCCAGTTTGTTCCTCTCCTGTTCTTTTACCCTCTGAACTACACGTTTTATATGATCACGGTCGTTATGTTTTTTTTTTTTTAAAAACACGTTCCAGTACTGTTTTAACTGCACCATCCTGCAAAAGCAAATTTTATTTAATTTACAGTTAATCATGGAGTCTTAACAAGGGCAAGGATTATCGGGAGGAACAATGGTCACAACACACATCCTCCGCCATGCTTAGAAGAATTAGGTTAAAAGAACTCGGCCTTCTGAAAGCAGACGGTGGGTCCACCAGAAATTCTTGCGTTTGTGGTTGGAGAGACGTTTCATGGGTGGTAGCATGCCAATTGTTCGTTTGGAAACTTACGAAGTTTCCCCATCTCCTGAAGTTCTCCTAGCCGACTGTGGTAACCACACCTTCGTTATAATTTCAATCCCATTGTTAGAACTGGATTTTCAGACCCGAATTGCACAAAATCACATTTGGATCTTCTGTAATTCATGGGTTTGTGATCACGAAGGACTTAGGTCTCTTTATGACCTTGTCGTGCCATTGGATGCCCGCTTAAGTTCCATTTCAAGTTTGACTTCTATTACGTTACCCAATCCTTATCCACCGGAGCTGAGTAAATAGAAGTTAAACTGAGGCGCTAAACACCTTGGACAAAAGCGTTTCACTAAGACACAATAAGTGCGTTCATAGAGGACGAGTTCGTGTTAAACACGGTACTGAAACGGAGGAGGGAACCGACTGAATTATCTTACTAAACTTGCTTTGTGTTGAGATAAACGAGCGCTCAGTACCCACATACGGTTTCTCTCAGACCTTTCACGTCAAAGCTGCACTGATCGCTGGATTTCGGAGATGTCACGTTTCTAACATTTCACATTCGAGGTTCGAGCGGAGGAAACGTTGATGGATCTGTGATTACCGATAAACTGTACATCCCACTAACACTGCATGTACAAGTTAATGCTGTGACTTTTTCTTTTCTTTTCGAATTCTCAAAAAGCTAAATATGGAGGAAAGCGGTGATACGTGGTGTCTTCTTTTCTCATTTACATTCACATTCAGACTTTGAGCTACATGGAACAACAATTAGATGTTTACGTGGCACTTAAACCTCGTGTTACAGATGTTCAGGTAGGACATGGTACTTTTAAAACGACCAAAAAAACAAAAAAAAGAACAAGAACCAAGGATTAAAGTCTCTCTGTCTCAAGCGCTAGCGTTCGCTATTAGCATCTTCGTTATTAGCACGGGTTCAGCCATGTTGTCATGACAGCCATGAAAGTGTAATAACACAAGATGGCGCCAGAAGTTCGTTAGCTTCGCTTATAACCTGAACGATCTGACTGAATTAGCCTCATCACATAAAGACATGAATAGAAGTCTAAACTTCAATTAAACTTATTTAGGCAGAATACGAGGCGATACTTGATTGTCATTATAAGTGAAATTCTCTTCGATCCGTTGGCTGATAGTTGTTATTTCATATATTTTTATACTGTAAACTGCTCGTTTGTGAGAAAATGAGAACACTGAATTGAGCTAATTTTAGTTTATAATATTACACAAAACAAGTTTAACGAGCTATATGAACACATGTTATCAGAGCAATCTCTTAATGAGAAGTTAATATGCCTGGACGTAGGTCTGTGTATATCCTGGAGCTTAATATTTATTTCTATATACATTTTTATTTTTTATTATTAACAGTATTTGTATTTCACATTTCATCGCAGAATTGACCTTTAACTGCGTAAAGCCGTTAGGTTAATAACTTTTTAATAACGCTTTGTACCTCTCTGCCGTTCTCCAGTCCCTAACGTCCATCATTTTATCAAAAAAATTAAATTAGAGCTCTACAAAATATCTACCGTTTCAAGAAATTGTAAAAGTCCTCTGATTTAAAACGCTAGCGCTTTGGGACAGTATTGAGAAACTGAGAAGAATTTGCTGCACAAACCTATTTCACTTCTTTGTTGTTTTTTTTTTTTGGGTTCAACCCTAACCTTCATGATGTGACCTCAACAAAAGAAGGTGACTCCTCCTGGCTCTTTACACCTTTCACACTGTGTTCTGTCGTGTTTGTTGTAAAATACTAGGGGTGGTGACAGTCACGGTACACGGCACACTCTTACCTACGACTAGGGACGTGCAAACCGAAACGAAGGCGTATCTTACAGGTTTTGCACACGATGGTGTCTTTAACACTTTGATCTCCACTTATGCCACCTAACCTATGGAAATGGAGCCCGACCTTTTGTAATGTAGACCAGTTCTTACTGTACTTGAACCTATTTGTAGGAAACACTGGTCTGATTATCAGCACATGCCTCCAGGAAGGAATAATTGTATCGAATTGAATAATTGTATGAAAATACACAAGCTTAAATATAACATAAGAATCTGGATCAGGAGCTACATGTGCTCCTCCGGGAACACGATGTTTTGTGGTTTAATGGATCTCATTCGTCGTCTTACTTTACTGGCAGATTATTTTATATATACACAGTGTATGGCTTGATTTGTTTTTATTTTCTTTGGATAGAAGCTAAACATGGCCTGACCGTCTGGTGTTCTCACCTAGAACTGAATTGTATTGTCTTATTATTTTAATGTTCTAAATAAGATTCGATGAAAAGTGACTATAAGAAAGGAAACCGCAGACGGACTAAACGTTTTATGGCTCTTGCCATTTTTATTCCCATCCATGAGTAGATTAGAAAATATGAATGTGCTGCTCACAGAAATTAGTTTATATTTCTAAAAGAATCCAAAGATGATCCATCAGAACTGCTGGATAATCTGATCCCGTCCCCGCCCCATCACCGTCGGTGTGGTTTGGCACTCTTGGGTGACCCCCATGCCCTACTGAACACAACGTGGGGGCACTCTGGTCCAGTTTGGACCATGCTTCTGTCGAATTCACCCCACGAATATAATCACTGACTTAATCACAATTGATTTTGCATCTCATTTGCTCGGTCAAACAACTTTTGCCGAGTTCATTTTGCTTTCCCGGGCATGTTGTTTAACGAAATTAAATCCCTCTGGTTTTTTTATCGCATCGTTTTCGTTTTTGTGAGCAGTGTATTTGTTTGTTTTTGTTTTTTTGTGTGTGGTATAGATCAGAAGTTACCCCTGTCTTACTGTGACCGAATGGAAGAGACTTGTTTACCCGACTGTGTTGGAATGCTGAAAACGAAACGGCTGCACTAATTAACGATTAGTAAATGGTATCTGTCAATGTTGCGCCTTATTTACGTGTGCATTTCCGTAATGTAAAGCCGGGCCGGGAAACTTGTTTTTACAATCCATCTGCCGCCAACTGAAGGCAGGACTAGGCCTAGCCTCCACCCCTCTTTAGACACTACGAGTGACCGCCTGTCCTCGAAAACTTTTTTTTTTTTTTTCCTTCCCCCCCAGCGGGCAAACCGAACGGGTTGCACCGTCCGAGTGGTTAGGACTTTCGTTTGTGTTTAAGCTTTCTTATATTTGTTGTGATTCTATATGAATTCGGCCTGCGAACGGACGTAACCAAGTGGCGGCCTCCGTGCTCTCGCTCCCAAAGACAAAGATTGACGTGAAAGTTTTTGAGTATGTTTGTCACACTGTTAGAGGATGCTCCTCATCCTGTTCCGCCTCGCCCCTGTGATCTTTGTCACGAAACAATATTGCAGCGTCCACATCGACCTGTGTTCGCAATGAGAAAGTTCAGCTCTTCATGACCTGACCGCTGCTCGTCACGTGGACGCCATTTCCGTCCTGAACCGTACGGCAGCACTTAAACGAAACGTGACTTGTACGATTTTGCTTTCCCGGGGCGACACGGATTCCCCGTTTAGGAAATGCACGAGGAAGAGGAGACAAACAAAACAAACAAAAACTCGCGGGGGCGAAATTTCTCACAGAACTCGACTCCATCGAGCGTTAGCAGTCGCTCTTATATATGCGCGCCGAGCTCCCGTGCGTGACGTACCTCGTTCTTTGGCCTGTGATTGGTCAGTCGGTGGGAACCCCGCCGCCAATCGGCTGGCTCGTTTTTTTTCTTCCCCCCCCCTCCTTTGGCAGCGTGTTGACGGTGGCATGGCGGCGCGCACAGAGCAGGAATGAGCGACGCCGTAGGGCTAGTTCCAACGCTAAGCATGGCGATCTGAGAGCGGAACTCGGTGTATAGCGTTAGAAGATGGTAGTGGCCTTGTTTTGGCGGCGGTCCCTGTGCCAGGAGACGCTGAGGGCGGCGTTACGGAGTCACCGAAGCTACAGCAAGGTTATTTCCTAAATGTGAAAATACACACGTTATTGATGCTCTATTATTATATTATTATTGTTATTATTATATCGTTCGATACGGACTCGGGTACAGAAAGCAAGTCTTACAGCAGTCCAGTTTGCCCAGGGAATAGTATTTCTCCATCCTGGATTTATTACCAACTAAACATTCGGGAGAATAAAAAAAAAAAAAAACTCCTTATTCTATATAAAACTGCTTAAATACAGGAATGCACTTTTCTATTGGTGCTTCAGCGCAAGTTAAAACATCATGCTTTTTCAAATTTTTATTATTATTATTTTTTTTTTTTTTTAACACTAGGTCCTAAAATCAGGGAACCCAGTTAAAATAGATGAGATGAAAATATGAACGCTGGTTTTGCTTTCAGTACTTGGACGTGCCCCCGTAAATGTTTTCAGATAACTGTCTGAATGAGCGATCCTACCACCGGCGTGCTTCACAGATCGGACATGCTCTAATGCAGCGTTTTTGCTTTCTCCGAATATATAAATATATATAATTATTATTATTTTATTTTTATTTTTTTTTAAAAAGCCCTTCTGGTTCCCTGACAAGCTATTTGTCTTCTCCTTTAGTTGCTTTGGTGTTACTTTTGATATTCGACCGCCTAATTGGGAACGGGTGGAGCCCGAACTCTTTAGGGACGGCCTTGTAACCTTTTTGCGCTGTGTTGGAGATCAGACGTCGCCGGGTCGCTGGTTTTTTAAATTTGACCCCTGCCTGAGCGATCGCCCCGTCGACTGGAACTCCTGGCTCGAGCTCCACCTTCGTCTTCGTTTGCCGAGGGAGGTTCACATACTTTCGCTCGCTCGCAGGGTCGAAGGGTTTGCTGCACGACCCCCGCCGCCCTTTTACGTTCCAAACGGCACGCGCGGATATTTATTTATTTATTTATTTATTTATTTATTTAATATGTGCATGAGCTCTTAAGAGCGAGAGGTGTGCAGGAATCAGTACTGATCTCACATGATTCCCGGGCACTCGGGTGGCACAGCGGGCCAGTTCTCCAGCCTGGTGAGGCTTGGCATCGTCGTATGAAACAGGAGCATGTCCCCCCGAAAAGCATGTCGCCCCGGAGACATTTCCCACCAGTGCGTGGTAGAAAACGCTCCACCCTGGTCCAGCTGTGCCACAGCCGCACGGGCACCAGACTGGCATGGGACTGCATGGGAGAATTCCTCTGGCACTGACCCAGGAACAGTGGGTCTCTCGGGGGGGGGGGGGGGGGGGGGGGGGGGGGGGGGGGGGGGGGGGGGGGGGGGGGGGGGGGGGGGGGGGGGGG
>JAUZST010002568.1:0-17924 GCA_034779995.1 Parotocinclus haroldoi | reverse complement strand
TTGCTTGGATTGTAAATCTGTAATAATTGTAAGTCGCTCTGGATAAGAGTGTCTGCTAAATGCCTTAAATGTAAATGCACTCTGTTAATACAGATTATAATCGGTGTGGTGTTGCGTTATTTATTTTATTTTATTTTGCCCGTTTATTAAACTCATATTTAGTGCCTGTTATGTTAACATTTAAGTTAATTATAAAGCTCACCCAGTATAGACTTTTTACGTTAGGCCTTGGCACCTGCCAGTTAGTTTGCCAACTCATTCTTGTGCATTCTGGGCACCGCATAAAGCTTAACGGTGAGCACCGCACCTGGTGTTGTGTACCCACGCCGGAATGCACGGCTCAGTTCATTCCGCTCGAGCGAAACACTTTTAAACACAACCTCCGGTAAAAAGGACGACGTTTAAAAACCTTCAGCGACAGTCAATGAAAAAGCGCTTTAAACGAGCTGTTCAGCTTTTTAATCGAATCATTCCACAGACTCTCCAATCGCAGCCTGATCATCCATGCTCAGATAGAATCTCTGTAAGTTTGCAAAAAGCACATGTGTTTATTTCACACAGATTTGCAGCTTGCAAATGTTATTAGCTGATAATTACATGCGAGTAAAAGCTGTGCCCATACAAATTTAAGACATCTGCTGAAAGCAATAAAGCACTTTTACACATCCAATTTCCTTCAAGCCAAGCAAAGATCACAGAGCAAGAGCGAGCTCGTTTTAGAGCATGGCTAAATTCCAACGGCCGCCGGTGCTTATCGAGTCACATGATTATTATATAGGACTCGTACTTATATGTTATTATATATTATATATATATTTTTATATAATACTAGGACTATAATAAGGAAACAAACCTTTTAATGCAGGACTATTAGAATGTTAAATCCCAAAATGATAAAACAAGCCCTGGTAATAATGAACAAAATCGAAATGTCGAAATCTCTTGGAAGAAACGATCGTTTAGAGACGCTGGCACTAGGGTCGGGCAGGGGTTTAGTTCCCTAACCTGCCGTCACGGGGCCCGGGTACGTATCCAGTGGCTCACGCAATAGCCTACCATCTAATCTAAGAAAATCCTCAGTGTAAAATCGTAACACTGACCCCAAATATTCAGCATGAGCGCTGTTTTAACACCAGAATATAAATGTTTTAAGCGCTCTTTGAGTAGAACTTCACTCCTCAGCAGATTCACTGATCGGTTTGATTGGATTGAAAGGTCTGCATCAATACCGAGAGGCTCTGTACTTTACAGACCAGCAGTTTTTATAAATATTAAAAGGCTATTTGTAGCAAATGACATTTCATACCATAACACACTTATATTCCTCTTCGGGGAAAGTCTCCTGTAGAGTCAGCGGAGTCGGTCTGATGGATTCTTTACAGCCTAAATATCTATAATAAAAAGTCAGATGCCGGTACGATGCATTCCCTTACTGCCAGAGCAGAGCGGTACTAATTTTGGTCCTTCCCTCAGCACTGTGTGTACTGGATTTAGACGTATGATGTCTTAATTCTCTTCTAATCCCCTTCTGTGTGGTTTATTTATTCAGCTCGTACAGGAGGAACTCGATCTTTTTCTCGTCTGCACACGGACATAAAACGACGATAAAAGAAATCTTGGATCTTCCATCTCTGAACAGTGAGGTCGTTTTATTCTTGATCTCACACAAGCTGCACCACAAATCAATAACAGCGTGATGTCTACCTTTGGTGCGGGTCAGCAGAAACGCCTGCGAGTGTGAGAGAGACGGGCAGCATTCAATTACAGGGCAGAAAGAAAGACCTTTAAAGAGAGAAGTTGTGAGATTTCGTCTGCGCTCCAGACGGAATACTACTTCAACTTTAATGTTCTAACAGTTAAAGCAGTTTCTCTGCGAATAGATAATAAAGCGTTTGTTCCTTCCAGCCATGGCTCTGGCCCGGATGCAACGAAACAGGATCAAAACGTGATACTACCGCCGGCATGCTTCCCAAATACACAAGGTGCTATCTTAAGAAAGAACTTAAGACAAACCAAACTTAAGAGGTTCAAAAGAAAGGTATGAAATGCAGCTCTCAAATATTATCTTAGGAAAATCTTCATTGTTTTTTGGCTGTGTTTGAAAAACATTTTTGCAAGAAAGAAGGAGAGGAAAAAGTAGAAGGTTCAGGAAATTTCGACTCTTACCTAGCACAATGCTATCATAAGGAACATACGAACATAGCCTAATATTAAAATTATTAAAAAGGTATTTCTCTGAAAGTTGTCATGCACACTACTACATAACAACATTAATTATTGTGAGAGAGACCTTTAGTTGCTTAGAGGTTACCCTGGGATTCGTTTTTAGCTCAGACCTTGCTCTTTATTAAATCAGTACTCATGTTTGCGCAGATAAACCTTTCAATAAATACTGAGATCTGCTGATAACCTCATCCATCCATCCATCCTTCCATCCATCCAGATATTGAACTGTTTAACTCCTCATCCATCAGTCTATACATAAAGCCATCCACCTACTCAACTAAGTCAAGCATAAAGCTATACAGTGGAGGAAATACTTATTAACTGCCAAGCCATTGGTCATATTTATCCATCTCTCCATCCAATAAACATTCATCCATCCATATGAACTCCCGTATCCATTCAGCCATCCATCCATCATCAGAGCCACCTGTTTGTATCTCATTTCAGCCAGACCAAATATACTAATTTGTATATCCGCCTGTCCATCAGTCCATCCACCCAACTACGTCTAATATACATACAGCCATCCATCACCTGCCTACACACCCTCAACCAGCCAAACCATTTATCTTCCTATAGTCTATCAGTTGGTCTGTCTGACCTTCCGCCAGTCTGAATGCCAGCCTACCCGCCCAGCTATCCATCCATCCATCCATCCATCCGTCTCTCAGTACAGGAGGATTCCTGATTGCTTGGTCCTGAGGTGTACCCTAGCTCAGGCTCCTAAGCTCCACCTTCTAGTGTATAAACCATGCAAAAACAGTCGGAGTAAACTTAGAAAGAAATGAGCTGCAGCTCCATCTGTCATGTTTGCTCGCTCACGTTTCACGCATTATTGTGCTGTAATACTCTAATCTGTGCTCGAGCGCTAACGTATTAAATTACTCTTATTTATCCGCTTCTTAATTTCTTTATTCGTCTATCCTTTTTCAGTAAAGCGCAGTCTCTTGCTGAGCAGATGTCCATCCTCTGAGCCGATAGCTCTCGCTCCAGCGCCTGGCGTGGGAGGCACCGAAATGAAATATGGCATTTGCTCTTCATGCACTTGACCCCATTGTTGTAGCGCCTCCTCTTTTTTTCACCAAACCACTTTTAATAGATTCCATTCCAGGTGGTTGGACTCGAGAGCAGTCCATTAAAAAATGGAAAAAAAAGAAGAGAGAGAAAGAAAGTCTTTTTAGGCTGTTTTTAGATTCCATGCGAGAGGGGCCGGAGAAGCTTTGAAGTAAATACTCATACTGACATCTAGTGTTTGTTTTTCGTAACAGCATGGTTTTCCTTCGGAGAGCGTAACCATAGGAACAGATTAACTTACACAGACATACATTTATCATAAACACCTCAAACGGCACCTCACTCCACCCTCACGAGGCCTTTCATCATGTTTCACCTGATTTGCCTAATTTTCCCTGATTGGATTTGCTCCATTGTGTTTACCTCCTTGTACCTGTACTTCATTTCGTTCTGGGCTAAATAAAGTGCATTTTCTTCTATATCCACCCATGGATCCATTTGTTTACATGGCGTAAACAAAATAAACCGTAACGTTACTACTGCCCCGCCGTATCAATGTTCTAATGGGGCAGCCTTGCCGAGCTCAGCTTAAACTCCATCTGAGCTATAACTATACTTTTAAAACTCTCCAGTTTTATATCCATTCATCCATCCGTCTACTGGCTATGTATTACTACAGTTGTCTTTCAAATACATCCACCTGTCCAACTCTATATCCTCCATTTAACTATATTTCAGGCAATCAAATTCATCAATGCATCAATCTTTCATCTTCCTTTCATCTATCCATACATTTGTCAATCCAAATAGCTATTCTATCATCTACCAGTCCATCCATCTACCTCCATATCCGTCCTCCATCTATATATCCATCTATCCGTCCATCCATCCATCCACGCATCCACACATCCATCTATCCATCATCTACTGTATACATCCATCCATCCATTTTCTATATATCCATCTATCTGCTCATCCAGCCATCCATTGTCTATATATCCATCTGTTCTTCTGTCCATCCATCCATCCGTCTATACATACATCAACTGTCTCTTTCTCTCTCCATTCACCCATTCATCAATCCATCCATTGTCTGTATATCCATCTATCCGTCCATCCAGCCATCAATCATCTATATATCCATCCATCTATCCAACTCCATCCATTTTATATACAGTATATCCATCTATTCATCCATCCATGCATCCTCCTTACACTATCCATATATCCATCTATTCACATATCCATTACCAATATATCCATCTATAGTCCATCCATCATCTATGCATCTATAAATTTGTCAAACCCAATAACTATCCTCTTATCTACATATCCATCCATCCACTTTACCATCTACTGAGCAATAACATCCATCAAACAATCACATCCATCCATCTATTCCATTCTATACATATCCATACATTTTTCTCGCCAAATATCTCGCAAATGATCTACCCGGTCATCCATCGAACTCTATATTCGTTCACTTCTTCATCTCTCACACTCATCCATCTACCCAGATCCACCTATGAAGTCCCCCATCTGCCCCACTCCACTGTAACAGTTTTCACATTAAATCAACATTTCTGCACGTAATTTTAATTAAAGGACTCGATGCGTTCTCGCTGATAAACAGCCGCCATCCATTTAAGTGCTTTCTCATTTCTCCACTGTCTCAGGATAAATAGTTTGTGTCTGTCCATGCGTGACTCGTTCCACTCGAAAATTATTAAAACTCGCTTATTTGAAGAAACTAATTACTGCGTGCCCTGGGTGAATTTTGTAACGTTTAATGCTAATGAATGAGTGTGTTCTTCTGAAGCTATTTCAGCCTGTTGTTGTATTTAAAGCTTGTGTGTGTGTGTGTGTGTGTGTGTGTGTGTGTGTGTGTGTGTGTGTGTGTGTGTGCCATGCGCATTCGGCAGTGAAACCTTCTGAAGTGTTTTCCATCACACCAACCAACCCCCCCAAACCACACACACACACACACACACACACACACACAGAGACGATTGGTCCTGTGAGAACGTCCTTGAAGGAGTGTTACTTTGATTCTCTCTATAAATACAGACAGACGGCGGTGTATGGAGTAATTCCATCTGGCGTTTGGAGCTCCACGTCGCTCCTGCTCCATGTTCCGTTGTCTCTCAGCGCTGCAGAGAGCCGTGTTTATCCGTGTAACCTGCAGACTGTGAGGGACGTTCAGGATTGAGAAGGTACGCAGCGTGACTCCCAATGTGGCAGCAGCTTTTCCATCTCACAGACACTCACCTCTCGCACGGCGCCTCCCTTCTCTGGATAATAAACTGCGTTTATGTGCTACACGACCGGAATCTCAATGTCGACTCGGGCCTTTTTTACTTTGTACCCACATGTGGGAGATTTACAATGCCACACTCTTAACCCTGCCAGCTTAAAAAGCCACTGGAAACAAATGGCAACGTTGCCACCAGCATTTGCATTGTGTAGCAAAACTTAACATCCATCAAGATGTGTAGTAATCCTCTTAGCCGCCCGTATAAAACAGCTATCTCTCCATCCATCAATCGAACTACATACGAACAAAAAATAGGGCACCCTGACAAAAATATCGCATCGCTGCAAAATTGGGCGTGCAGTTCTGTCTTGGGCAGTTATGTAACGTATTACAGGTGTGCGCTGATTAAGTACTGAATCTTACCTCAAGAGGGTGTAAAAGTGCTTCCCCTGTAGCACTGCCCCAATTGAAGGCTCTCAGAGGCTACTTTTGGGGAGTGTCCCTATTAGTGAGTGATTGCTCAAGGCATTTGGCACAGTTGAAAGACTTTTAGAAGGGACTGGACTGGACTGAGAGAAGCAGGATGGTCATTTTAATGAATTGCCTCCATTTGGGATATTCTGACCTAGCTGTTAGGACATGTTGGGAGCAGTGGTTCCTTAAGGGGACGCACATACATGGTGAACAGGCTCCGGACAGTCCAGACAGACCCCAAGGAAATAAGATCATTTGACAAGCAAGAGCAGCTCCTACAGTTTCATTATCGACCATCCAGACACAGGGGCACCATCACTACACCCATGTCTCTGACCGGACCATTTCCAGGTGCTTAGCAGAAGGAAATTTGTTGACACAGTACTGACACCATTACTTGTCTTGCCATTGACACTCAGACACCAACACCTTCATTTGAAGTTGGCCCTGGATTGTTATGGACTGGAACCGTATTGTCTTTATTGATGAATCCAGGTCCTGTTTGGGATCCGATGCCAGTCGGGTTCGGGCATGGGGTCCTCATGGTGACGCTTCGATCCTGCCTCGACTCCTGCGGAGTGACAAACTGCCTCAACTGAGCCGTCTCATACAACATTAGGTCACTCCTAACAGTGATGTGAGGGACACTGACAACTCACTGATATGTGCTGGACGTCCTGTGTTCTCTCTCATAGCTGGACTTCCAACTGGCATTTATCAGCAGGATAATGCTCGCCCACACAGCAAAGGTTTAAGGGGTACACTTACATGACCTGCCAGGTTGCCAGATTTATCAACAATCAAGCATTTGAGGGACCAGCTGAGACGCACGCTTCGATTAGCTGCATCTGTGGCTAAATGTGGCACAGGATACCATATGCAACATAGTATTAGCATAAAAGAACCGAATCTCATCTTGTATCCAGACTAGAGGTGACCTAACAGGGTAACTAGAGCCTTCTTTCCCAAATATATTTGCCATTTTACTCTAATATTGTAATTACTTAGATATATTATCATAACATTTATACATATAAAGAATAATTTGATTCCATCTCCATCTTGGTGAGTTATCTTACTGTACGTCTATCTTTTTTCATCTAGATATTTATCCATCCATAAATGAGGGTTTCAACACTGCTTCAATCTCTAAACATTGGATAAAACTCATCAGATCTTGGCATTACTTCCTTCACTATAAACCAGTCGAACATATAACATAGCTTCTCCTGCATCCAGACCGCAGCGTCCGATCCCAAAACAATAAGCCGGCGCCGGGCCGCGTGGGAGAGCGTGAAATGAATTCGTACAGTGTAGAACAGCTCACACGAGGTCTCAGATTTATTGGCAGTGTAGTTTTCATACTGTAGACATTCCTCCAGGGCCTCTCGCCATCCGTGATTCGTTAGGTAGGCACCGTACACCTCACCCTTCAATTACGCAGCGTTATGTTCGCACATAAATCTGCCGCTTTCTCCGGCTCTCCCGCACAACAGCTCCCTCCAAAAATCCCAGCCCAATTCCGAGCTCCGTTCTCACAGCATGATTTGCAAGTTCGACTCGTCTCTGCGAAGATTAACAGAGCTACGGCTCAGTGGAAACGTCGCTCGTGAACGCGTGGAGCTCGCCAGTTGGAACCTAGAGACGGTGAAATCATACTCATGAATCGCTCCCTGATAAAGACAATATTTTAGGACATATTTGTTGTGATTTGTTAACAAAGTATGTTGAAGTGTCACCCATCCAAGAGAAGTTTAAATACTATGAACTTGGTAGAGTCTCCGCTCTTCTGGTTCTGATATACGCCACGTTTTGGAACACGGCTGCTGGAATTTATTTCCGTTCCCAATAAAGCACGACTGAGTTTGATGATAAACCACGAAAACTGGTCTGGTTCTCCAATGGACTCCAATGTTCGGCGCCGTAAAACTCATATGGCTCGTATGGAACCGATTAAATGATGATGCAGAAGATAAACGGTGCGTTAGAGCTGCCACTAAATCATTCACTGCTTTAGGTCTTTTGGAAGAAGAAGTTATTAGGATCATCTGCTACATTCAGGCTCGAGTTCAGGAGTATAGAGAGAGAGAACCAGAGTAAAGCAGAGTAAATTACCGTACACAGAATCCATTAGAGGATAATAATAATTAATTAATTAATGCCATAGGGGATGTCCTTTTTACTGTGTGTTAATTTTATGCACAGTAACAGCATCTCTGAATCCAGCAAAACTAAAGGTGTTTGGCCTGGTGGTTAAGATTCTGGACTATGGACCAAAAGGTCCAGGGTTCAAATCCCTCCCGCCACAGTTGGTTCCCTGAGCAAGGCCCTTAACCCACATTTGCTTGGATAAATTGGATAACTCTGGATAAGGACGTCTGCTAAATAACATAACTGTAAATAAATAATTGGGACTGTGGGGGCCTAGCGGTTAAGGTACTGGACTTTGGACCTGATAGTCCTTGGTTCAAATCCCACCTCTGCCACGGTTGTGTCCTTAAGTAAGTAAGCAAGCATGTGTGCTAAATGACATAAATGTAAAAAAATGTAAGTGAGTTATTTGATATCTTAAAGCACTTTTGTAAGTCGCTCTGGATAAGAGCATCTGCTAAATACTGTGAATGTAAAGAGGATTTTACTGAGATAAAGTTAGTTCTTAGACCAATAAGAAAAATAAATAAATAAAATAAATTTTATGTATATAGGGTGTAACCACTCATTTCAGATAAATAAAGCTTATGAATTAGTTAAAAGTAATATTCATCCTTGTACTTTTCCTTGTGATTAAGTTATCTACAGTGTACAAAACATAATTAAATAAGAATAAATAAATAAATAAATACTGATCATTTTTTTTTATAAAACATTAAAATAATAATTAATTATTATTTAAAAAGAAATTATTAATAAGAATACTACTACTAATAGTAATAATAATAATAGTAATAATAATAATAATAATATATCAATAATAATAATCATAATAGTAAAGCAGGATAAGTTTCTTCCTGTTTAATTACTGTAGTTTAAATGTTTACTAAATATTAACAAAAACCTATTTTTATCTTTTTTAACCTATATTTCTACCTATTTTTATTTTATAGTATTAAATGTTACATTCCGTATATACTTATGTCCTGTGACAGACAGGATGAGGAACTTGCACCAGATTTGGTATCAGGCAGGAGATCAGATGCCTCGAGCTAAAACTTGCAAAGTTCACAGCAGGGTGTTTCCTCCAAATCAAGGCGAGATGGATGATCACAGCGCAAAGTGGCATCGGAGTCTGGCAAACGTTTCCTGTCTGCCATCTGATGAACTCTTTATTAACTTTGATAAAGTTTTAAAGGAAAAGAAAGGTGAGTGCTGATAAGAACCAAGGTCCATATTAATTATAAAATGTCCTTTTAGTACTCGGTTAGTGTTTTAATGCACTTTTTCTGTCTAAATAAATCTAAATCTAAATAAAGACAGAGTTGATTTATGTTACAATACAACCAGCGCTCTCCTTTGATTCATATCTCGACTCGAGTAGTTATAAAGCCGTGTATTTACACTGTAGCGTCCCAGTTTGGTCCGGGCTTGGTCCTGACCCCCAGGTTGACGAATCCCATCTCTCCTAATTACGAGGCCTCCCACCAAAACCTCGGACGGTTCATTAAAAATTGAAATAAACACTGTAAAATGGCGACTCGCCGTGAGATAATTCATTACGTGGTGACACTTCCCATTAAAGCCTGACTTAATCAAATCTCACGCCCATTTTATCAAACGCTAATACAACGGCGAGATTGAGAAAACAAACAGTGCCTAATGGCTTTCCTGACATTTACAAAAGGTTCCGACAAACTCTTCTGTAATATTTGCATTTTTGGAAATTAAGACGGTACAAATTGGGACGGCTGATTTATGACCCACCGCTGGGCACGTCCCGCACGCCGAGCCTTGCAAATTAATTGCAATACGTGCATGTTTAATTACAAAGCTCCCTCCTGAAATGAGATTAATTATCACCTGTATCGGGTTCGGGCCGCTGTAGCCGATCCATTACCTCACGTTCCTTCAGTTAAAAGTTTATCTGAAGAGTTTGAAAAGTCTGGGACTAAGAACGAGCTCCGGGGACCATGGTCTGCAGATAACCCCGAGGTAAGTGCTTTTATTATATTTTCACACCGATGTTTGATTGGAAATCAAAATCATGTTTGTTTCAGTGCTGTATGTTAAAGGTTGCAGCAAACATGGTCCATTCCTGTGTCTATAAACCTCACAGCGTACTGACACAACTCTCATACCAACTATAAAGCATGGTGAAGGAGGAACAGTCTTTAGCACAGAAACTCTCTAAAACGCCTGTGATTTGGTTCCAGTCATGTATCTATAGGACTTTTCAGTTCTCTCTTGTGGAGCGCCATAGGGGACAGTCATCTGCCCGATTCTGAATATCCTTGTTATATGCTTGATCTTGGATGCGTCATCAAAGAAAAAATACAGAAAGTAAATAGAAAATAAATGACATCAAATCAGCGACAGTCTAACTTTATAATATGTATATTAATATACATACAATACAATATATAATAATGTAAAAGTATAATTCTTATAACGTGTATAATAATAATCAATTAATAATTAAGGTATTAATAATTAATATCTTAGCAGTTCTAGTAATATTCATTTAATTTAATAAAAAAAACAATTTATAAAAAAATATATTAAGTGACACAATGCAACAATACAACAATACAACTTGCAATACAACTTATAACATTAATAACAATAATAAAATAGCAATATAACAATACATTAAATTAATTAATATCTTAATAATAATAATAATTGTAGTAGCAACAATTGTAATATTTCAATAAATTAACATACTAACAATAATAGCAACGCTGATCATAATTAAATAATTTATTATTATCATCGTCATTATAATAATAATAATAGTCACAGTCTTCTAAGAACTTGAAGCTATGAGAAAAGAATCTGAACCGTTAACCTTCTGGTCATCATCTAGTTCTGGTATCTTAAGATGCCTCAACAATACCTTAATTTCTGTGCCAGTACAGTCCTAACCATGCGGCATCTCCTGGTGGAATGAGCCAGTTGGAGGTCCTGATCTGCTTGGTTATACTACAGGAGAGCACAGGGGTAAGGAAAAGCCTTTACACTTTATCTGAAAGAGAAACCAACATGGCTGTGTTATGCATGAGTCATTTTATTTCTCCTTTTTTTTTTAGCCCATCTGAGGGTTCTGGGGTAATATCTGGATTTAATTCCCACTCTGGTTAGGATGAATAGGGGTTAAAATCAGTAAAAAACAAAAATAGTTTCTGTAGGCACTCTTACAAACGACTTAGATTAAAGTCCCAGGTTTTTGTTTGCTGGATTGTTTGTTTATTTTTTCCCTCTCTCACACCTGGAAGAATAAAGTTCCAGAGGTAAAGCAGCACCTTGTGTGACATTGAGAACACGACTCTGCCTTTAGGGAGGACAAAAGTGGCAGTTTGTACTCTTTAACATCAGTCTTTTTTGTTATTTTTTGCCTGCTTGTACAAGCACAACGTGTTCTTGAAACGTTCCACTGATCTCCATTCTCCCGAGAGCCAAATCCCACCTGTACTGTGAGCAAGTGACCTGCAGATGGCAGTGTTGATGCATTTTATTAAACATGCATAAGCACTCGAGGCACTTGGATGTAAAACTTGTTTCATACCTTCATACACACACACACACACACACACACACACACACACACACACTGTACGAGCACAGCATGTCCACTAACTAGATGCAATTTCAAAAGCACAGAATCAGATTATCGACAGAGATGCTCGAGGCGTTTCTCATCTCCATCTTAAAGCCAAAGGAGGAAAAAGCGTCCTTTTACTAAAGCTGCTTGATGATTGCTGGTAAATGGGCACTCACGCTGATCTCTGGGGTCTGCCAGCCGTACAGCAAACATATTTTTCTAACTTTAATTTCTGGTTGCTCATTAAAGCCTGTTTCGTTGGCGCTCTGGTATCAGGTTGATGGGCAGGAGCTGCCGTTTTGACGGGATGGCTCACGTTTAGCAGAGCTTTAAAAATATAGGAAATGTTGGAGGCAGCAGGTTTGGAGTTTTGTGCCGATCCTTATAATGAGGAACATCTGAGATGGTTGACAATGGTCCAAAAATCAATCCAGTCCGCACTATTGCTTGTTTAAGGCTTCTTTGTTACCTCTGTGTGAACAGTCTGTTCTCGTAGTCGACATATTGGATGTGGGAAAAATGTTCAGGAGTAAACCTGAGCCAGTACCGTGACTGTAACATACACCAGTATTCTGCAACATAAGGCACACCTGTATTCTGTAAAATAAACCACATCTATATTCTGTAACTTAAATCACACCTGCATTTAGTAATCTAAGCTCTACCTGTATTCTGTAACCCAAAACCACACCTGTACTCTGTAACCTACCCATATTTTGTCAACTCAAACCACCTGTATTTTGTAACCTGTCGACATGCATTCTGTAGCATAAAGCACACCCATTTTCTGTATCCTAAATTACACCTGCATTCTGTAAAATGAAAAAAAAACACACCTTTATTTGGAAACCTAAACAACACCTTTATTCTGTAACCTAAACCACACCTGTATTGTGCAATCTAAACTCTACCTGCATCTGGTAACCTAAATCACACCTGTACTGTGTACCCTAAATTACACATATATTCTGTAACCTAAACCACACCTGTACTCTGAACAATAAATTACACCTATATTCTGTAACTTAAACCACACCTATATTCTGTAATTTAAACCACGCTTGTATTCTGTATCCTAAACCACACCTATATTCTGTAATTTAAACCACACCTATATTCTGTAACCTAAACCACACCTATATTCTGTAACTTAAACCACACCTATATTCTGTAACCTAAAGCACACCTGTACTCTGAACAATAAATTACACCTATATTCTGTAACTTAAACCACACCTATATTCTGTAACTTAAACCACACCTATATTCTGTAACTTAAACCACACCTATATTCTGTAACCTAAAGCACACCTGTACTCTGTACCCTAAATTACCTTTGAGAGATACGGCTCCCTCTGCAGGACCAACATAAATATCTCTGCATGACCTTTAAATCTAATTAGAGAAACTGAGGTGCTAAAATCGGCACCTCTCCCCATGATCACTTTAGTGTTGTTTTTAGGGTCTTAGGTCTGATCTGTTCATAATGCAGTTAAACGTACAGACATATGTCATATTGAAATTGTGGGAGTGTTTGTAAATGTGAGAAGCAGTGGTGATTTAAGAACCATCCATCACCTGAGGATCTGAGATCTTCCATTAACGTTAAAAGTCATGTTTGTTCAAACCTGAGGTGGAGAAATTGTCCCTGTGACGTCTCGAGCTGCTCTGCTATTTAACTTCTAATTCCTCATTTATTCTGGACAGTTCCTGAAGCTGGGTGGAGAGACCAGGACGATGTTTTTGCACCCCCCTCCAAAAGAACGAGGTTTGGGGTGGATTAGGAGCTTCACAGTCCTGCTGTATCCATATTCATGAGCTAAAACGCTGCAGCTTGGAGAAAAGCTGTCTGATTTCCTTATTAATGCATTAACAAGAATACATTTCAAAATCCTGTGAATTGCTCAGTTAAAGATGGAAAAAGAATATGAACCTTCAGCATTATGTCTCTCTGACACCCAGTTTTAAAAGTGAGGGTTTGATCCCAACCTCTGCTCACTGTCCATTTTTTATTGAGTTTCTTTCTTTCTTTTTCATCCCTCTTTAATGTTGTCTTTTTTAACCTAATTTCTTTTGTTTTTCTTTCTTTCACCCTTTCTTTCTGTCTATCTACATTGTTTTTTCTTTTTTAAAATTATTTTCTTTTGTATTTATTTGTTCACCTCTTTCTGTTTTTCCTTCAAATTAACCAGTCTTTCTATTTATCCTTCTTTATTTCTTTTTATTTTTTCTTGCTTCAATCTATCTGTATTCCTTTCTTTCTATCTTTTGTCTTTACATTTTCTTTCCTCCCTACTTCCTTTCTTATTTCTCCTTTCTTTTTCATTCTTTCTTTCACTTCTTCCTTATGTTTTTCTTTCTTAAATGTATCTATCTTCCTGTCTTTCTTTTCTTCTTATTCTTTTTTTAAACTATTTTAATCTTTAAGACCTGGTTGTTAAAGCAAATGGATGGAAATGAAACCTTTAGATATGATTATTTATGATTGCATGAGATTTAATCTTCAGGTTCCAACTCTGTCGAGCTTCCACTGTCAGGTCCTTCAACAGGTCTCTTAGCCCATGTCAGTTCCAAGCCGTTCTGGATTTAGAGCATCTAGGGTTCGAGTTTTGCTGATACTCGGCTGAATCACACTGGACTGAATGTTAATGGTTCATTCTCAAATTCAAGACTTTCCATCAGTGCTGAATTGGTTTCCATGAGTCTTTCAGCTTTTGTAGTTTTCCACCTCCTCACATCATCGTTTTTTCCTCCAGCGCTGAAGGTCCGGACACATCTATTGTGCTCCTGATTCTGTCTTTCAGAGCCAGTTCCACCCAGGGGACTGCCTGTCTTCTAAAGCACGTCAGGAGGAAGGACAGATCTCTACAGTCACTCTGGAGTCAAAGCAAACGTTAAATAAGGACAAACTGCTGCTGTGCCACCCAACATGCCATCCTGATGCTCCTGTCCTGTTTCATAGAGCTGGGTAACTGATTCCATTTACATACGTTCATTCTCTCTTTCTTTTCTTCCAGTTTTTTTCTCTTTCTCTTTCCATCTTTCCATTTTCTTCTTTCTTTCGTTTTTCCTTGCCTTTTTCTGTTTTTCTTTAATTTTCTCCTTTTCACCTTCCATGTTTGCATTTTTCCTTCCTTTCCTACTTTGCTTTCCTTCTTCACATTTTCCTTTCTTTTTTTACTTTCTTTCTTTCTCTTTCTTTCTTTCTTTCTTTCTTTCTTTCTTTCTTTCTTTCCATGCTCTTCTTTCTTTCATCCTGTCTTTCAATTTTTCTTTCCAGATTCTTCTCTTTCTTTCCTTCTTTCCATTTTCGTCTTTCTTTTGTTCTTTCCTGCCTTTTTTCTGTTTTTCTTTCCATTTTCACCTGCTTCTTACTTATTCTCCTTTTTCTCATACTTCCCTTCTTCACCTTCGATTTAGCATTATTTTTCTTTCTTTCTTTCTTCTTCCAGTTTTTCTTTCTATCTTGCTTCCTTCCTTACCATTTTATTATTTTCATTTTTAATTCTTTCTTTATTTCTTTCTTCCCTTTTTTGACGTTTTTATTCTTTCTGTCTATCTTTTTTCCATATAGTTTCTAAAATAAATAAATGCCTATCCAGGAAAGGCAGGCTGCATAACTGATCGTAATATGTGATAAATCAGAAGTTTGTTTCATTTTTGCTTACTGTGTAGACACTCTAAATCCTTTGCCCATTCCACCCCATGCTCTGGCACCTGGGTCATGCCAAGTGTTTCTAGGATAAGCTTCTGGAAGCTTCTTCACCGTTATAACAGATGAACTGGAATAATTTGTTGGCATCGCTCTGTAAGTGAACATTTCTCCGACATCAGCGGGAACAACTGATCTCATCCATTCTGGCCCAAACCTTTAATGAGGTTGAGACTCTCAGGGCCTCAGTCTTCGCTCAACAGATGGTATTCCAGCAGTGATCCAGAAGCCACGTCTGAGATCCTGGAATTTTCTTCGCCTAAACGTCTCGCCGTCGCCTCGGATTTCACACTCCAGGAGTCCTGACGATCGGAGATCAGACGCAGAGTTCTCCGACGTGCCAGGACCTTTTGCCGTTGGCTAATTAATTGTAATGAAGCTGGCACGGGCGTTCGGTGCCCGCTCTGGGTGAGAACGTCACAGGTTCCCTCCGGGGATCATCTGGCACTCGTGAACCTCAACATCTGCTCTGATTTGTACCAGCACATCTCAGAAAAGTAGCTAATCAGTAGGTTTGTGGATGTGTAGAATCGCAAAGAGAATGGTTTTCACTCAGTATTCAAGAATAAGATAAAAAAGCTTTACCTTTTAGTTTCAGACTCCGTCCTACAGAATCAAGCCATCAGGGAAACAAAAATCAGAATTATCATTAATCATCAAATTCCACATTTCTTATAGAATACGATTCAACTTAAACCTTTATGTTGGCTGGTAGTGCACTCTTTTTTATTTAAAAAAAAAAATGTTCGTTTCCATTGTCTTGTTTTTGTGTTTTTGTAAATCAGCATCATTTAGATTTGAAATACACATTTAACAATGTTTAACATGTTTATGTATTTATACAACACTTATGGCATATAGAACATTTATAAAACCTTAGAAATCTTTGGAAGGATAAGGCATTTAAACAAATAGAAAAAAAATTTAAAAATATTTAATTGCTTACAAATAAATAAATGAATCAATTGAATTACTGAAAAATGCTAAATAAAAAGTACATTTCATACACACATATGGGATGGGGGCCACCTTTACAAATATTGACTTAAAGACCTATATCTATTTATTAATTAATTTAATTACTTATTTATTTATTCATTCATTCATTTTAAGCATTTTTAAATGGCAAAATGAAGCCACCCTGAAAGTAATGTGCACTGTTATTTATCTTTTTATTTATTCCATTTCCTTACTTTTTAAAGTCTTATTATTAAATCATTTTATCATTAAATTCACTTCATTTGTTTTTTTTTATTTTTAAGCAATTTTAAGACAACTGGATGGCAAAATCTTTCAACCATCCTGGAAATATAAACTGCTCTTTATTTATTTGTTTTGTTATTTAAAAGCATTAGTAATGAATTCAATTGAATTATTAAATCAACTTAATAAATTCATTTATTATTTTTAAGCATTAAAAAAAACATCCTGGATAAAATATGCACTGTTACTTATTTATTATTTGTTTATTATATGTTTGCTCTTGACCTCTGATTCGGTCTATATGGAGTTTGCATGTTCTCCCTGCGATACTCTGTATCAGTCTTACGTACTTTAAATTGCTCATTTTAAATGGGACCAGTATATACAGTACATACAGTGTCTGTCTGAATAGAATCTCATTTCTCTGATGTTAAAAACCCCAAATATTTCTCGTTGTCATTAAGAGCTAGACCATTCATTGCTATATGATGGGAGTTTATGCAGTTCTTAGGCTGTGTTTTATTTCTGCTGCCTCCTCTGCTCCCACCCAATCCACTTTGCTCCGGCAGCTCCTGATGGAGACTGGTGTAGCTCTGCTAATTAGCACTGACACCTGACACGTCATGTAAATAAAGATTAAATGCACGATCAGCGCCAGTGCAAAATAAACAGACAACAATAAAGTGCTTTAAATCAGAGCAGGCCAGCATTACAAATTACAATTAGGAACTGCCTGCTTTCATTATTTATGACTTAGAGAAATATAGGACGGCCAAGCAGTCAGACGGAGAGACGGGGTAATGTTTATGCAGTTTAGTTTGTATTACAGGGGCTGGTCTAAATACACAAACTGGTTCTGGTACTTCTCTAATGCTTAAAATCAATATATAAAAAGAGAATAGATATTCAGATAAGTCAGTTTATTGTATTACACACATTTAAACACACCTGTGCCACTGCTAGCCATGATGTTACAGTTAGTGCTGCTTGAGTTTCTGCTACACTTAGTACAAACATCTTCCAGGTATTTTTAACGCGTCTAACTGTATATTCTAATTCCTGTACTTTTGACAGCAGTTCCAGTCCTCAACCGCCCTGCCCCCCTCCTTGTGTTGACCAAAAAAGCCATACAATCAAAACTGTGGTCATCTGGACTCGACTTTATAAACTGTACATAAAGTATTTATAGTATATATAACATATAAGCTTACATTCGTTAAGCTATATATATATATATATGTGTGTGTGTGTGTGTGTGTGTGTGTGTGTGTGTGTGTGTGTGT